>JAUBOD010000159.1:488934-504508 GCA_032353885.1 Nothura maculosa
TGGAGTGCTGGCTGGGACGTGCCTGAAGGGCTCAGTTGTCCAGGCTGGGTGGCAGGAGCTGCTGCTCGGCCTGAAGGGGTGGCCTGGGGGAACCCAGGGGTTACCCAGTTTGTTTGGGATCGGCTTGAGGGCTGCCCCTGCCTGTGTCCTGATGCTGCTGAGCAGCTCCCGGGCCAGGGAGCGGGAGCTGCCGGGCGAGCGGCAGCGGCTCCTCAGCGAGGGCACCAGGAACGACCGCTCTGTGGAAGGGAGGATGGCCCAGGGGCCACCCCAGCCAGGCTTAGTGCTGCTTAGAGCTGGCAGGCCACGCAGCACGGGACTGGAGTTCCCCTTGCAACCCAGACCTGCAGTTAGCATTGAAACTCTAGAAACTCAAGTATTTATTTATATGAGGTTAGGTCCTGGCAGATACAGAACAGACTGGTCCAAGCTCTGGGTACCAAAGCATTTCCATCCTGGCAAGCAGCTCCTCCCACTTGTGATGCCAAAACAAGGCACTTCTCAGTGTACACAAAAGATGGTCCCAAGGGCTTTGCTGGGCACTCTGCGGCATCTCAAGGATCCTGTTCTTTGCATACAGTAGAGCAGCATCGATCAGATCATTTGTGGTAATTAAAAACCCCATGGCAAGTTTCATCAGGGATGGGTGACAGGTCAGTTAATTATTTTTAGGAAGCAAAATTCCCTCTTCAGTACCGAACAAATTTTACATCTATTTCCCTCTACAGAAAGAAAAAAGCAACTGCAAAATTATCTTTTCCCAGGGGTGACATGGTGTCGCCATTAATATTAATAGGATATACATCCTGTCCCTTTATACTCAAGGGCCAAACTTCAATGAATAGGGCCATGCCGCATACATTAATTACATGTTTGTTTGGTAAGGGACTGGAAGAAGTAGCAATGAGTTATTTAACCAGGGAAACTGAGCTGATACTATTGCAAAGAGGAAGAGCATCTAACCTGAGGTACAGATTTTCAATAGGAGAACTAAGACTGGAAAGTAGTAGTATTGATAGAGGCTTAGTTGGTGAGAAATGAGATGCCAATGTGCTCTGCAGTGTATGCTGACCTGAGGAAGCCAAGGGCCCCCTTGCCCTCCCCTTACACATCTGCAGTGCTTTATGGCTACTTGCAGTGGAGCAGTGCTGGAGAAGGTAGGTTTGTCCTTTCAGTTCTCACTGGGGCCTTTTGGCTCCTAAGATGCCAGATTAAGGAGCACAAGGTCCAGTGAAGAAGAGGGCTGCATCTACAGAATCAGCCCTCCCCAGCATCCCTCCTTGCATGGGTGCTGGGAGACCTCGCTTGAAACACAGCACTCACATGAGACGTTCGTGCCTGAAGTGTTTTGTCCTGGAGCGGGAGAGGATGATTCCACACGCTCCCTGTATTGGCACTACACATGCGACAGTGTGTGAGACCAAGAAGACTTGATGAAAACAGAATATAATCAGAGAAAGGCAAAAAAAAAGTGCTGATATTCTAGGGTAGAGTGACACTTGAAGGAGTGAGAGAATTGGCAGATGTGTGCTTAGGTCCTTGTGACTCCCAACAGAAAGGAAGTGGCAATGTGTAAACATCTAAAACATTCAAATATTGAAGGCTATGTAGAGGTGGGTTATGGGGGTGGACTGTATGACAGTCTAAAGGTCCATGCTTACCTGTTTTTTTATTACTTTAGCAAGAAGGGTAAAGAGCTTATTGTGAAGTTACTGTTCATCACATTTGAAATTTAACAAGTGACTTCCAGAGCTAAAAACGGGGACTGCTGTAGCAGAAGCTGTCACAGATGGATCTGGCATAGATAATAGTCCTCATGGGCTGGCCGTATAGCAGAGCCAAAAGCCAAGGGTCAGGTTATCCCAAGGCCTCCTCTCCACTGTTAACTTTGGCAGAACTGCTGGGCAAACACTATGCACTCTTTGGGGATAATACAGACGTAGCCACCGTGCCTGTGGGCAGTATTTCTGTGCTGGGATGAGAAGGCTGGTACAGGTAGCTGGGCTGAGGTGAAGTGTGGTCCCTGAGTGTTTCTGGAGGGGTGACTCCTTGCAACATGGAGCTTCAGTGTGGTCTGGTGGGGTCACAGGCACTCGAAACCAGGGCAGCTGAAACATCAGGATTCCTCTCTCCACGCTCCTTGGCACGGGGTCGGAGTTCCGTGCTTGCTGCTGGTTCTCCCAGGTCCATATACCTGGATGTCTGCTGTGTCCAAGGAAGCCATGTTCATCTCTTCATCATCACCCTTCTTCTCCAGGCAACCTACCACCTCTACCAAAAACAAGAAGGAAAGAAAGCCTAAAAGGGTGAAGAAGGATTTTCATTATGAAGTTAATTAGCTTCTGAGCCAAGCTGCACCTTTTCAAGAGGAGGAATTAGAGGGATTTAATTGCTTTATCAGCCTTCTCTTTGATTTTCAGCAATCAGGCCGATTCCATTTAATTTAACTGCCACAGATGAGAAGAAAATTGATGCACTCACCTGCCTCGGAGCAGAAAGAGAGAGTGAGAAAGAAAAGTTGGAGAAATTGGCAAATGTAGTGTCTGCAGATTAATGAAAACCAACAGCATTTGCTCACAATTGGAAATGATGTGCCTGCCCTGAGGTGTTTGGAGCTGCGTGAGTGCTGCTGTGCATGGTGATGTGAGACCCATCTTAATGGCAGAGAACAGCGAAAGGGGGTGGACCTGCCCTGGGGTAAAGAGGGGAATATATTTGTAAGATGATCAAGGATCAATTAATGGATGGATAAATAGGGGGACTAGAGAGGAAAGTGGGGAGGAAGCGGACCCCAAAGTCTTGTGCATGAGCAGGAAGAGGTCTGTGCTGAGCAGGGTTGCTGTGGTATTTGCTAATCCTCTTCCTGTGGCCTGTGCTGGTTGCAGGTGAGACTTGGTTCATGCTCGTATTAACTGATTACATGTTTGTTCTGTCTAGGTGCAGGGGAGACATTAGAAGCTGCAGTGCAGACTTGTACTGTATAGTGAATTTCCTTCCATGAGAATAGGATTTGCTATGGCTCCTGCTTCTTTCCTTGGAGACACTTGGTGGGGAGGAGAATGAGAGACAAACAGTGTGATGGACAAAGAGGACAACAGGAACTAGAAGATATAACAGAGGTAGCTGAGAGGAGGATTCGTGGTTAAGTGGTGAGGATTATGTAGAGGAGGACAGAAGGCATGGGAGGGGAAACCAAGTTAGAGAAAGACCAAGGACCAGGGCAGCAGTGAGCAGCAGGCTCTAGAGCACCGTCTGCACCTACTGGCCTACAGCGAAGGGGTGTCACTGCCGGCGCGTGCGGCTGGGTGCTAGACCATCTCTGAGCTTGAAAGCAGCCATGGGACCAGAGGAGATGCGAAGACGTGTTTAGAAGCAGTCACCTCACCTGGAAGTCAGTTCATACATTTTTGAGAGGGAATTGGCTCTTTGCTCGAGCCTATCCCCTTTACACTTCCTCGAGGAGCCGCTTTGTGGGCTGCGATTCCGGCTCTGGGAGGGCCTGTGTCGCGGCGCTGCTCCCTGCTCCCCGCAGCCAGGGTTAATGAGGGGCCGTCGCCCCAGGAGCGCTGCGGGTGCATTCCCTGGCGCGCGCCCGCCACGCAGCCCTGCATCACACGCTGGTTATCACTAATATTGAGCTGTTGTAACCTCTGTCCCCTTTGATTAACGTGGCGCTGCTGTGAATTTCGCAGTTAATCACGCCTTGGCTCGGGGGTCAGCTTGCAACTTGGCAAGTTCAGAGAACTACAGCGCAGGAGCGCAAGGTAAAATGTATTATGCAGAGGTGGTTCTGACGGGCTGCACGGGCACAGGCCGTGCGCCGGGGCACGAGGAGGGGCGCGTCCACAGCGAGGGGCTCCCCCCAGGGAAGGGCCATGGAAAAGCAAACTCTTCCCTGGAACTTGCCACATGCCAGGGGAGTGCAGGCCTGGGGGCTCTGATGCCCATGGCAAGGTGCAGGGTGTGGAGGGGAACGGGGCCTCCCAAGCATTTTCCACCCCGAGAGCTATGGTTTAGTTTTATCTTGTACTGTGTTGGAGCAAGAGCTTTGCCAATAGGTTCAGGACGACTGACTTTGCTTTGCACTCCAACTCAGAGCCTCCGGATGAGAGAAATCAGCAGGCATCACAGCAACCTGGTGCATCCAGTTTTAAAGCGCACAGGAGGGTGGGCTGGTGCCACGAGGTGTATGCACGGGCTAAGATCGAGGGTCTGAGCACAAGGGTGGTTATAGTATGGGATGGAAAAATCAACGTAGCTGGCAGTGAGTTAGACTAGTGAACAAAGTAGCCTAGTCCCCTTTCAGGATGCTGAAGGATACCAGTATGCAGCTGAAAGAGGTCAGGAGAATTGAATCTTGCCGGGAAAATTGCTCCTTCCCATTCTGTGCTTCAGTCTTCTCGCAGGCTCTGAGGTGCAGAGGCACTGCCAGGCAGGGAGAGGGGCGTGTGAGGGCTCCTCGGAGCTCAGCCCGTGCTGTGCTTGAGGGAGGTAGCCTGGTCCTAACAGCCCCACAACCCCCAATCAAGAGCTGGACTCTCTGCAGGCCCATGGGCATGCCAAGGGTACATGCAGAGATTGCAATGATGTAGAAATACCAGCATATTATAACAGCGAAGCACTTCTACGGTGCCTGCAAAACTGGGCTGCCTGCTGCCCTGCTGTATCCAAAGGGAGCAAGCTATGGCGGTAACTTCATGTTCACCAGTACTGCAGGCTCTTCGGGAGTGGTTTTGCCGGCTGTCTCTTGTCCAAGGACTAAATCCTGGCATGGGAGTTGCTCCCTGAGCGGTCTGTGGTGCAGACAGGCTCTGTGCAGACCACGTTTGGCAAGTGGGAGGGCAGGGCTATGAGCAGTTTAGTAGCCCCGCCGGGGACCGAGCTGAGTGCTCCGAGTTCCAGCTGCCTCTCTGCTTTTCCTGGCCCTGCTTGGCTGCAACAGTGATTCTCAGGCTTGGGATGTGGACTGCAGAGAAAGAGAATTTGCTCTTTCTGCCAACCTGACAGAAAGTTCCTTCTTTTAAGGATTTCCTTATTGGTTCATATTCTCTACCAATTATCTCAAATTCATTTACCAAGTTGTCCTATCTTTACCTCCCTTACTACTCTGCCTAGTGCAAGGAGCATTTTCGTGCCACTCCCGGGACCTGTTGTGCTCCCTGACTGCTTGATTAAGAAGAGGGAGCAGCCTGCGGTGCTTGCAGAGCCCCGGTGTCATGCGGGGGCTGCTGGAGGTGGCCGGGGGTGCGTCAGCTCCGGGCGCGCTGCGGAGCGCGCGGGGCTGGCAGAGGTGCGGAGCGGAGCCCGGCAGGGGACACAGTGCTGCAGGAAGGATGAGCACGGCGGGGCACTCCTGATCAGACCCACTAATTAACTGCTTGCTCTGATTTTATTTCCTCCAATCTTTCTATTTTTGCATCATTTGTTTCCTTGTTCAAGCGAAACAGCACGAAACTTTTTAAAATTTCAATTGGAAGTGCTGGGGCAGGGCCCCCGCTGGGGCGCGGGCGCTCGGCTCCCGACGGCTCCCGGGGGTTTGGAGGCGCCCGGCAGCGTTTCCCGGCCTCACCGCCTCCCAAGGCCGGTGCCAATCGCCCAGCTGGGCACGGGTGTCATTATGTCCCCGAACCTCCCAGCGGGGAGTGCAACGGCGGGACCTGCTGCTACCTGAAAGACCCCTAAGCTTGGATATTAGTGGGTGCCGCATACGGATAGCTTCCCACCACGGGCTCTCCGCATGCATCCCTTCCTTGTGTGCTTCCTGACACTTTTGTGCTGCTGTGATATTTTGCATTCCTGAAACACCGATTGCCTGTGTTTTTTAGAAATGTTACAGCTCCCATCCAGGTGACTCGGAAGACATGGGCAGGATTTAATTCAAAATGACAGCTGTGTACCTGCAGTCTCCTCTTTTCAAATGGTGCTGAACTGCAGCTCTCTTACCCAGGGGCCTGGGGAAGGTAACGCCGTGCTGGTGTCCCCACTGCTTGGCTAAACCACGGTGAGGGTTCACCAAGGACGTGTGAGAAGCCAGGAACAAAGTCAGGAAAGAGGAAGGAGCCTGTCTGTCGGTTGTACCGTATTGTCTGTCTTTTGTATCGTATTCCTTCTCCCTAGAGCAACTGCTTTTTCTACAGCTTCCATTTCTACATCTCTATTTTCCCTGTGATTGCAAGCCCTGGGAAAGGAGCAGGGCTTTGCTCCAGGACGTGGTGGTTACTGGTTTGCCGGGGAGGAACCTGTGCCGCACACTGGGGTGCCACTCGAAGGCCCAGGAGACTGTCACCGAAAGTTGTATTTGGACAGGAATGTGGCATCCATCAGGCCCAGGAGGGCTCTGCAGAAGGGCAGGTCACCTTGAACTTCCTCTCTGAATTACAGGCAACTGTGACTTGAGCCCTGGTTTTAGCACAGTTAATCCTTTTAGTAGCGCCCCTGTCCATAGCGTCCTCATCTACTCTTTCTCTTCCTTTCCTCCTCTTCTCCTTTTTCTTCTTCCCCATGCCCTTCTTTTCCCTCCTTTCTTCCTCTCAGCCTTCTACTTTCCT
Organism: Nothura maculosa; assembly: GCA_032353885.1. Classification (NCBI taxonomy): domain Eukaryota; kingdom Metazoa; phylum Chordata; class Aves; order Tinamiformes; family Tinamidae; genus Nothura; species Nothura maculosa. Next base: position 495,483 of record JAUBOD010000159.1, read on the forward strand.
GCCTGAGTTTGCTGCCTCTTGATTAAAATGTTGACTTTAACTTGGAATTAACCTGATTAATGTAATTGAAAGTAAAAGTCCGCTGCTCAGCACTTTGGGTGATGAGTGGAGATGGATTGAGAAAGAAAGCTTTCAGATTGAATACACTTCTCTCCCCTGGCTGTTAATTGCGCCGTTTACTGGTACCTGACTCACTGACCGTCAGTGTTTAGTCCAGTTAATGATGATACACAGTCCATACTTTCCAGAGATAATTAGAAAACATTCCAGCAGACAGTGGTGCAGGGAGCTGCCCCGCGCCGGCCCCGCTCCTGCGGCAGTGCCAGAGGAGGGGAGGCCGCCCTGCACGGGCTGGCTCCAAAGCGGCTCTCTCTACACTATAAAATAATCTACTTGGGTGAACATGAGGGCTCTCTAGGGTCGGGGGCCTGATTTCATGCTTCCAAAGCACTTTGGTTAAGAAGTAGGATTTTTAAGTGGAGTTTTCTCCCTGCAAAGTCATTTGAGCCTGGATCCGTAGGGGTGCATCAGCACTGAGCTGGGGAGAGGCAGGAATGGAAAGGCTTTGTACATGGGTCTCTTGTGGCACACTTGTGCATCTGTGGATAGTGCTGCTCAGTCTGCCTTGCAGATGGGAACTCACACACGGCTGTGGGTGAAGATTCAGAGCAAAAGCCTTGGCTGCTGCTTCCCAGGACATGGAAGTGGTAGCAGGAAAACCTTTCTCTCCAAGTGGAAGATCCATATGGAACCACACTGGGAAGTGATGTGGAGAACTCTGCTGTTTTTGGATGGCAAGTTCAGGCAATTTGTAGTGGTGCCAGCATTGCCTCATATATTTGCTAATGACCTGGAAAAAAAAGAAAAAATAGGAATGGAGAGTGAGAGGAGCTGTCTCCTACCTAATGCTGGTGCCTCCCTCCCACCTCAGCCAGCTCAGATGTCTGTAAAAGAAATGCTGAGGGAGGAACAACGTGAGCAAACAGGGAACGCAAGGAGCGAGCTGCTCATGTCATGGGAGGAATCCCGGGAGCACCAGCGTGGGGCTCGCGGGTGAGACCAGCATTGCCAGGGCCCGCCCGGACTTCCCTCCTGCTCCTTTACGGAGTGCTGCTTGTTTTAAGAACCTTTCTTCCCCCAAAGCCATCTTGTCTTGATCTGAAGATGCCAAAATAGTGCGAACCCACTTTTCCTATTGCTGCTTTGTTCCAGTAGTTAATCAGTATCAGTTAAAACTGTGGGCTGTATTTTTCATTGGAATTTGTCTGCATTTTAACATCCAACCACCGATTCCCGTTAAGCCTTTCTCTGCTAAACAGCACTTTTCTGTCTTCTATTTTCTCCTATTCAGCCCCATCTCCATGAGCCTCGGTGCAGCCTCGTGCAGAGCAGAGGCAGTGATCTGCGTTTCTCGTGTCCCTTGTGCTGTCAGCTCGAGGCCGAGGAGCCGGGTGTCAGTGCGAGCAGCCCGACGCACGGGAGCTCTCGGCGCGTCGCCGTCCAGCCCCGCGTGTCCCGCTGCCAGTTCCCTCGCACATCCACTGCAGGCAGCGACCTGACTGCGCCGTCTTGAAGCTCTGGGGAAGAGGCTGCGATTTTAATGAGAGGAATGGGGTTAGTCTTTATATTATAGCGGCGATGAAAGGCCTCTCATGAGATCAGAGCCCTTGTCATGATAGGTTTTGTAAAAAGTGGGAAGAGGCAAATTGTATCCCAAAGGATTTATAGTCCGAATAGCCTGGGAAGACTGTATTCTCTCAAGCATGGGGGATCGAGGCCTGGACACAAGAGGCAATGGAGACTGGCACCCTCATTTCCCCTTAGTCCAGCCCTGGAAATGGGAGAGCACCTTGAGAAACGCTTCAGCTGCTATTGCTGTGCAGAGGGAAAGGGTGATATTTTCATAGAGTCTCTTAATTTTAGTTTGAAATCATTCCCAAGGTGCTAGGTCTACATGTAAGTGCATATTTTATATCTATATATTTAACAAAAAAGCAGTGATAATCCTGCTTTAGGTGCCAGAAGGCTCCTTTCCTCTAGGCAGTCTGCACCCGGAGGTGATTTTCCCGTGCTAGAGCAGGGTCCCATCTGGCTGCCCCTGGGCAGGGCATCCAGGGCCCTGCTTTGCTTGCGGAGCAGGGCTCAGGGCCGCCCCGGGGTGCTGCACGGGTGCCCTGGGCGTGCGGAGCGGCGCATGGAGGGCTGCGGGCGGCCGCGCGCACCCAGCTCTGCCAGTGCCGGCCAGGAGGCCGCCTGCCTCCTGTTTGCTATTCCCTGCACACGCGCGGGAGCCTCGTGCACTAAGTGACATCAAGGCTCATTATTTTCATCAGATGCCACATTTGTAACCTGTTACCGAGTAAATTGTGATAAAATAGGCTGGAGCAGCCCAGGGTCTGACTCCCGGTGCTGTGGTGGCTGCTGTGAGCGCGGCAGGCAGGCACGGAGCCTTCGGGCCCGCAAGGGAGCAGCAAGGGCTGGTAGGAAAGGGACCGGCATCCAGAGGGCTCTAGGACACATCCTCGTGGCAGGGGGCACAGGATGGGCAGGGGCAAGCATGCTTGTTTGGGAGCACACAGATAGGGCACTGTGTCACCCGAGCAAAGCCTTCTGAGGCCGGCCTGATGTCTGCAGCCTGAAGGTGCAGAAATGGAGGTGTTGAGAGGCTGAGTTCTGTGAGGTGCTGCTTGTGTCTTTTGGAGGCGCTGGGGTGAGAAGGGAGGACGCTGTGCAGAGGTGCCTCCTGCCACATTCCCATCCACCACCTTCCCGGGCACACGGAGGCACCTGCCACTGCCTTAGGGGACGGACAGGGCCATGGAGGACACCAGACATCCTGTACTGGGAATTGTGCGGGGCCACAGTGGGACTGTGCTTTAACACTGAAGGTTTCTGGGTTTTACAGGCTAATAAATAACGCATATGTAAAGATGCTTTGGACACGAGTAGTGTGTGTTACTGCTGACACAGCAGTGGGATGTGGCAGAATATAAATGTAACTAGGTGGGGGAAAAGAATATGAAGGTTTTTTAGGAACTTTATTACATCAGAAAGCATGCTGCGGCACAGGACATGAGTGATTTTGGGGAAGTTTGGACAGAACAGAGTCATTTGTGATGCAAGCAGGGCACAAGTTTTGCCTTTGCAAAGCCGGCCACAACTACTGCTCCGTTTGTGAGGTTCTTTTCCAAGTTTCTTTCCCTCCTCAATACCTGCTTTCGGAGTGTCTCTCCTTTAGCTATGGTGGCTGATTTACATACAAAAGGGTGATCAGCTGTGGGAAGAACAGGCTAGCGAATCAAATACTAAGTGACATTAAGTGGCATCTAAGTGACATTACTTCAATTCTTTGCTGAGCTCTGTGTTGCAGTGTGACCATGCACGCAGTAATTAATTCCTGTGCCTCTGCTCTGCAGCTGCGGAACCGGCCTCGCTGCGGGATCCTGCGGAGCCCTGCGCAGCCTGAGGTCAGCGGGAGCGGTGCCCGTGCGGAGCTCACGTGGTTGGGTCCTGAGATCCGGGCAATATTTACTTAGATGCTGGAAAGACTGTTCCTATGATAGGGAAGAGTTGTATTGTGTTTTGTTTTATGATGGAGCTTTCACATAAGCACTGCATGGACATCACGAGGTTGTATTGACTTCTGTTTCTTCTCTTTACCCCCGGCTCTTGAGTCAGAATGGGCCCACAGTCCCGTGGCAGGCAGAGCTGCGGACTGGCTGCTTAGCCCAGTGAAGATCCAGGAGGATAAAGCAGGGCAGGGAGACACATTGACATCAGTAAAACTGATGTGGCGCATGCAGTACTTTCCAGTTTCCTCAGGGAAACGGAGGAATTCTTTCAGGAGTGGTCATAGGCAGGAAAGCGACTGTACTATCTGTCTCACTGGGTACATCTGCTTCTACCCAGTGCTGTTCTCACCTTGCTCATAACAGTGTAAATCCACAGTTGCTCTGTTATTGACATGAGGACTCTCTCCACCTGTGTATTTCCTGTGTGCAGCCTTGGGTGTAGCATCAAGGGACTGCAGAAGCCCAGCACAAGACACATCTTGTAGCTTGAAAGGACTCGATCCAGCTCCTGGCTGTGCTGGAGACCACAGTGGCTTAGTGAGAGCTCTTGGCTTCCTTCCCTTATGGCTGCATGCGAAAGGTCCACCTCAGCTTTGGCTTAGTCCTAGCCCAAGAATACACCCCAAGCAGAGACCTTTGCCTCTGCATTGGAAAGGATTGCAGCCAAATTGCCGCATGGAAACACTGAACTTTACTCCTTGAAGGGCAATCTCATCCGTCCTTAACAGGAGACCTGTGGAGCAGCGTTTGCCCTCATGCCTCTCCGTGCTTCTCAAGTGGTGAATGAGTAACACGGGCAGCTGAGGGGGCTGTGGGGTCACCAGTGACACCAAACCCATCACCAGACTGCTGGTACAATGAGCGCTGGGAGAGCTGCTGGCCGAGGATCGAGTGTCAAGGAGAAGTGGCAGGAGGTGAGAAGTGCCAGGAATGCTGCTTCCCAGCTGGCTCTGGAAGCAGCGTGTGCCTGCATCCGTCTGCACTCAGATCAAAGCCTCCCTGAATAATTCAGGTGCTCTTTGAGAGCTCTCGGCATGCAGAAAGCGAGGGCAGCTTGGCTCTCCTCGCTGGAAAACAAGCCCTCATTGTAAGTGCCAAGGCCAAGGCAGGTTCCCCGCGCCGTTCGCAGCGCCGGCACCGCCGCCACCGCTGCCACAGGAGCTCCTGGCGCTCGCGCGGCAGCGCTACAACCCACGTTCACTTTGGGTTAAAAGGGGCAAATAAGGGGCTCCCACTGGAGACATGTGGGCGCGAGCCCGTGTGCCCTGTACCTGCACCGGGCCCTGGCTGCAAATGCAAGGCCACGGTGCCTCTGTCCAGCGGTACCAACTGCGATGGCTTCTAATATTTAGCTGTGCTATTTATTTTTAAAATGCCACCTCCAGGAGACAAATAATTCCCTTAAAATACAACTGATTTTTTTAAAACCCTTTTTTCTAGCTACGTAATTGAGAAGAAGTTCAAGGGCACTCGTAACAGCCCTAAATTTCACTACTGAGGTTCACTTTTTGTCCCGTAACCATCTTTGAAGCACAGGCACAAAGTCACTGAAGCAGCAGCTATCTCTGGCGTTACCAAACCTGGTTATTTTCATGGGAAGATGTCTTGGCTAAGTACTACGTTGTAATGGCTCCAGAGGAGAGCAGGTTGCTGTTATTTCTGTGTTTGTGCTCATCTTTACACTGCTGACCGTTAGCTAGGAGTAAAGGTAAAGGGTACTGCAGATCATGCATCCTGCAGCCCAACTAAAGATCATCTTTGCCTCTGTACATTACTTATTAACTGGGATGTCAGATTATCTTCCTTTTCTCATGAGAAACTAAAGAACAGAATACATATTTTTCATCTCAAATTCTATATGAAATATTGGTTGCCTGCAAAAGAATGAATGCTAAAAAGCCCACAGAAACACAACTGCAGGTGATCTTGGAAGGGATTTGTAGGGATCCCATATGAGTAATAGTCATTTCTCAGTTGAGTTTCCTGACCAGGCTTTATTTTCCATAATGCACTAAGATTTATTCGTTATTGAGTAGTGGTACTGTGAAGATGGAAACATAACTATAGATGCCTATAGATCCCTAAATACAAATTGCAATTGAGTCAAATGCCCACTTTTTACTTCTTTTTGGTCAGGATACACCCGTTAGTAAAGCTGTGCCAGGTGGTACAGACCTCGATCTGCCTCTTGCTCACGGGTGGAGATGTGTGTCAGAGCTTGCTGGGCTCCTGGGAGGCAAGTGGATGTTCCCAAAACACAGAGCCCAGCACAATGGAGTGGAAGGGTTGTCCAGCATGGGGGAGCTTGCCTGGGGCCTTGCCGAGCCCGAGGCGAGGGCAGCGGCCGGCCCGGGCAGGCTGAGGGGGTTGCGTGGGCAGCAGCGAGGCGCTCCTTGGCTGATGAGTGCCCGGCAGCGCTCCCGGTGCCGGAGCAGCCCCGCTGCTGTCCGTGTGGGCAGCGCTGCGGCTCACGCGGCCGGGTAGGCGGAGGCTGGGAGGCCCGGCACGGGGAGGCCGCAGAGCCGGGCGGCCTCCTCCCCGCGCGGCCTCCTCTCAGCCAAGGCAACGTGTTGCTCTCGCTAACTTGCTGCCACCTCCCTGCTCGGCGCGCCAGGAGGAGGCAGGAGCGGGAGAAGGCCTGGCCCTCCATCCCACATGCTGTGGGATCTCTTCCAGTGACAAGAAGTAAAGTTGATGAGTCCGTACCAAGACAGTGAAGTGACCCCCGTGCTGCTCCACATAATTAATAAATAAAGCACTGGGGGAGCTTTTGCCATGCTGGCTGCTATGACAGGGCTGTCTACGGTGCACTTAAGCATTAAATGACCAATTTCTGTCAGACTAACTTCCCAAGCCTCTCTCTCTCTCTCTCTCCCCCTCACAAAGCTAGCTTCCTCGCTCCCTGCACTTGGAGTTTTTCAGCAACTGATGGCTCCTGGTTCATTTCTGTGGAATTAATTGGTCCCTGAATGAATTCTGTTGACAGGGCAATTTATCATGTGTTTGGGTTGACAGTGTTGGATACCGGCGGAGGGGGGGAGCGCTGTGTGAGTGGGATGAGGGGAGATGGACAGGGTGGGGGTGGGTGGGAGGATGAGGAAGAGGAGGGGGAGGAGACGAAAGAGGAGGTGGGTGGGAGAGAAGGGGTGTTTAAGACAAGAGAGGTGCCATTCTTTCCTGTTTGGCTCCCTGCAGTGCTGCTCCATGCGGTGGCTGGGAGAGCGGGAGGATGGTGGGGAGGGCAGTGCTGCTTCTCATGGTGGGAGTCGGGTTGCTGCTTTTCCACAATTTGCACTGTAGCTTGGGGGGGAAAAAGTAGCAGAAACCCTAAAGAGTTTCCTGGTGTCTCCTGGTGTCTTCTTGTCCCTAGTGCACAGGCACAAGCCCTGGTGCCCATGTTTCTGCTCCCCTCTCAGGACAGTGGGAGGCGAGGCACAGGTACAGTTAAGCCCCCGAATGCTGGCATGTGCCTAACCACTGTTTTAGTAGATGCTGAGTAGTGTATAAGGCACTGGTATTAGCCAGTGTATCTGCTAGTGAGGGCTCCAGAAGGGAGAGTGTCTTACAAAGCAGCATTGATAATTTGGGAACCTGGCTTGCCTCAGCGTGGAGGGGAAGGGAGTGTCTGATCCCTCCTTGGCTTGGCAAGTCTCCGGTTGCACCATTTCACATCTCCAACGTTGGGACTGTGAGGGACTTCCCAGTGCAATTCGAGTCACATCGTGGCCACATGGACATGAAGATGTGATTACTCTGGATGTCGGAATCCCTTTGGAGGCAGCACAGGCTGGGTGATGCTGTTAGTTCCTCTGGCTTCACAGCTTGTGCCTATGGAAGTGTGTGCACAGGCTTTGTGTGTCTGTGCAGGATGTCAGAGGTTGGCACCAGCTAAAGCCCAAAGCTAGTCAGTCAGTGGACTAAGGTAAACAATTTGAGCCAAGATTAAATAGATGAAAAAACTGATGTCCTTTCGAGAACCCTTATGCGGTCTGTCCAGGCAGACTAAGAGCTTGCAGAGGTGGGGTTGCCTGTGAAGTGCTGGGTGCGGATGCAGGACAGGCCCTGCTGGCATCGCCACCGCCTCGGCCACCTCCCTCGGCGCTTCCACCCACGGGCGGGAAGCTGCAGTGACTATGAGCAGGAAGCTGCAGCGGCTCCAAATGGGAAGCTGCGGTGACTCCGAGTGGGAAGCTGCAGTGGCTCCGAGTGGGAAGCTGCAGTGGCTCCGAGTGGGAAGCTGCAGTGGCTCCGAGTGGGAAGCTGCAGCGGCTCCGAGCGGGAAGCTGCAGCGGCTCCGAGTGGGAAGCTCTTCCAGCAGCGCTCAGTCAGCTCCTTGCCATCCAGACTGGAGGTTTCCAGGAAGCAGACGGTAAATTAGGGCCCCAAGCACGAAGGCAAAGTCTGTCTGAAAGCCAGCCTGACATCTGAGGGACAAGCCCCAAACTTGGGGGATGGAGAAGCAAAGATGGTGTGAGGGTAGACAGGATCTTTCCTGGCTTATATGTTCAAATACAACACAGATGCTTGCTGGGTGAAAAGAGCTGCTCTGAGCAGCAAGGAGATAGGCTGCTTGTTTAGGTTTGTCTTCATGTTTTTGTTATTATGCTAGGCTGGGTGAAGCCTTCTAGCCTGTGTCCTCCTGAGAGTATGTGAGCACCAGAGGAAAGATTTATTTTCACACCTTTCTGTTTCCCTTCTTTTGGTATCACTCTAAGAGAGCGATGCAGCCGGCTCCTTCTCAAGACTCTTGCAACAGGTTTCCCTTGTATTTACATAGCTGAACAAAGCTGAGATTCATCTGCAGTGCAGGGAATCAAACCTAGAAATTCTCCCAGCAGAGGTGAGAGGGCCCAAAATAACAGTGGGGACTTGAGGTAGCTGCCCTGAGAAGGAAAGGCTCCTATGAAAGCAGCTCTTCTCAGCGTGGGATCTCAACGTGTGAACTGTTTGGAGTGGGGCCCACTCTGGGTTGCAGTGGATAATGCACCGAGTACAAATGGTTACCTGGAAATTAATATCTGCAAAATGGTAGTGGTGGCAATAATACTGGACAGAGATTTTCTTTTCTGGTTCAGAGTCACCCAAGCAGGTTAGGCTTAATCTAAAAGGCAGATGTGGGGCTGGAATGGCTGGTCTATATTGAGGCAATCTGGTTAGCTAGAATTCTGTAGGATAGGAATGTTGTTGATTGCTAAGGAGTAGGAGCTTGCACGGGAGTTTAATGTCTTTTTGTAAAGAGTGCCCTCACACACACATAAATTATGTCCAAATACATATTTTATATATGTTTTTCCCACTGAATACAAGCTTAGTAGTGTTACAGCTTATAAATACCAAAATGAAGAACATAAATTTGGTAGCAAAGGTTTTGCAGCCTAATATTCAAAGATATGACAAGCTCTAGCAGCTACAAGTTGAAAGGAGGTAAATTCAACTAGAAATAAAGTGTGTTTT
>JAUBOD010000159.1:510223-522781 GCA_032353885.1 Nothura maculosa
AGAGATAAGGATTTGTGGATTTGAAATGTATCTAGAAGAAGAGACTTTCAGTCTTTTTCACGTAGCACATAGTAAGAACAACAAAAACAGTGGAAGATTAGCTGCTCGTGTCGTGAATTTAGGCCAATAAGCTCACTGCCATTAGTTAAGCTAAAAGCAGCTTTCTTAAACATAAACTGGAGAGGATCTCCATGTGAGGGGCCTTGGGGTGGCTTGCCTTTTAATGATGATCTGTCCTGCATTCATGAGCCCCAATGTGTGTCTGTGGGAGCCCCCTTCTCATGCAGGTGCCGTGGCCGGGCGCTTCCCGGCGCGGTGAGCGGGTGCCAAGGGCAGGTCCTTGGCCAAAGCACCTTGCAATGGGGCTTGTGTGGAGGCAGGGGGAGTGTCCCACTGCTTCACCTTAGAGCCTCGGGTTTTCCCTTTAGATTTTGTTTGTCTTCTTTCCATGAATGTTCAACAGGGTGTGTGTGAAATTGGTCTCGGGCTGGAAGCCCTTATGTTTGCAGTATTGCATTGTCAGAGTGCCTCTTTAAACAGCACGATGCTTCCCCTCCTGAGCGGGCTCAGAGGTGGAACCAGAGTAGTTCTGATGCAAAGAACAGCTTTTAAAAAGAGACAATCTAGAAGTGAAGCCTTTGTTGTTATGTTTTTCATGACTGAAAATTTGTCCTTCAGCCAGGACTGGCATCAGGAGTTCTCTTTGGGACCAAGGTTCTGCGCTGCCTTGAGTTAAGGCAGGCCCTGGAAGGGCCTCCTGCCCTGAATCCAGCAGCCAGGGCACCACCAGCACCGTTTGCTAACCGGGTTGGCAATGGGAGCTGAGCTGCCATCGGGAAGCTCTTTACTGAAGGCTGCTTGCTGTTGAGCAGGACTGTGGAAAGCAGCAGCAAACAGCATCAACATGGTGAAGAACAGAGGGATGGAGAAACCCTCTGTATGTGTGTGGGGAAGCTTGCAGCGTCTGAGCAAGGAATGTGGGGGACGGGAAGGAAAAACAATGCCTTGGGAAACATGGAAGGGGTTAGATATGAGAGGGTAGAAGACAGAGAATGCCAAAAGGGAGGATTATGGAAAATCCATGTCTTCCATAAGGGCTGCAATGCAGAGGGAGAGCATGCCTGGGCCGGAAGACTTGGTAACGCAGGAGAGGGACGGAAAAGTGAGGAGGAGACCGGAGCTGTGGGAAACAGGCAGAGTTCCCAGCGGGAGAGAGCTGCTGTAGGGAGATGGAGAAGCTGAAGAGCGAGTCCTGTCTGGGCAGCTGCTGCAGGCAGATTTTGCAGGTTTCGGGGAGAGTTTTGAACCTGAAAGGATTCAAAAAAAAAAAAAAAAAGAAAGGGAAATTTTTGGATTGGCAGCTTCCACCCAAACCTCATACAGCAGAAGGTAGGAGAAAGAATGAGTCTTTGCGGACAAGCTCTGCTGTCAGATCAGCTCCTGGCAGCCTCGCCAGCACATTCAGTACAGGGCCCTTCCAGGTGCTGGGACATTTCTAACCCTTGGAGTGCAAGAGACATGACTGAGACATGGGTATGGCTGTGATCATCTGGAAAGCAGCAAAATTAAAAGTCAAATAAAACTTATTTTCTTCTTATTTTCTATGCATATGCATATATAGAAATACACATACACAAAACAGTATCTGGCATTATACAAATTCTGATTTCCAGGCTTGTGATTTTTTTGTGTGCTTCATTCATGATTTTCAAGCACTTGGGGCTGGCAGGGCAGGCTCTGCTTTCGCTTCATTGCAGACAGCTTCTGAATCATGGTAAATTAACTGTCCTGAGAACGTTCCCGGCTTCTTAGCTAAAGCAGTCAAGAATTTGTTATGTACAGGCTGTTTACTATGCATATCTTCATTAACTGCTCGTTGTTCAGTGAGCTGATCCTTCCCGTAGCATTTTCAAGCATTTTACTTTGCATACAATCATCAGTGTGTAGATTTACTAGACAGTGATTTTCATGATGACTTTAAGCATTGCTGCTGTGTTTGCTGTCCTCCCGTCCTTGGCATTTCCCCAGGTCTTTACAGTTTTTCCGAGCTGATTCTGTGTGGTCTAGGAAATCTATCTGCGAGCTGCCTTCCCACCTTCCCACGTGCAGCATGTGCGGGGCTTGTGTGGCACTGGGCATGCTGAAGTGCACCGAGCACTTGCTTGATGGTACTTCATTAGGCAATTTATTGTTTTTAAATAAGGTTGTCTTCCTCTCAGAATATTCAGCTTTTTTAAAATTTATTTTTCCTGTCAGAGTAATTATAAACAAGGTTGCCTTTAATGTTGCATGATCTCTTACAACATCCCTTTCCTCGTTTGGAGACAGACTGTGATGCTTGTTTTAGCGTTCTCACAACTGAGAAATGCCATTAATTATGGCAGGAGTATTAGAGGAAAATAATAGTAGACAAAGTGGTAGAAATTGCTCTTTCACACAAATATTTCCAATTCCAAGATATATAAGAAGGTTCGTGGAAGCTGCAAAAGTTTCACTCCAGTCATGGAGACTTATACAGGAGGCAGTTTTCTGGGCTATTTTATGCGGAAAATCAAATTAGATGATTATCCTACATTCTAGCTCTTTCTTCTAATATTATTTTATCAGACTGATTTTTGATAGTTCATTTTATTTGCTGTTGGTTCATCTGTTTGTTGATTCTTAGTCTTTCACCAGAGGTGAAATCCCCTGCTGGTGAACATATGTTAGTGATTTCCTTCAATTCCAGCCAGAGGAGCGACCAGGATCTCGTGCATGAGTCCAGCGGTTGATTCTCATCACCTGAACTCTATTGGAAAAAGGTAATTTTGGTAGAACACTGAAATCTGGTTTTGCTCTGAATTATAGTACGGGTCTGTCACTGCATCAGAGTGTGGGCCTGTGACCTGGCAGCCTGCAGAACCTGGAAACGCGGTGCCTCTGGCTTCAGGATTGTGGAAACTGCAGCATTGTGGAAATTGAATTGGTTTTACAGACTGTTTAGATTTGAAAGTCAACAAATTGACTTTCAGTTATGGGAAATGCCCTATTGGAGGATTTCCGGCCAATTCTATTAATACTGGAAGGGAAAATATAAACTGAAACAGCAGGAACAGTTTTAACTGGCTGCTGAGAGGACGCTTCATGAAAGCACTTGATTTTGTGGGCACTTTTCTGTGCAGACCTTCCTTAGGATACAGGCACTCCAGCAGGAAACCTGGCCCACTGACTGCCACGAGCTCCTAGGAACACATTATAAAATGACTAAAAATTGCAGAAGCAAAATGGTTTTAGCCTAGCCTGACTCTGTGCTACATTTTTACTCAGCCTTTAGGACATTAAACTGCTTCTAACTTCCTGGAGAATTAATGCTTGGCTGAGGGAAAAATGAGTGAAACCTCTGTATTTGGTATGTTTATAGCATACCTTAATATCATGTCTAGCTCTTTGTTAGGCAGACGATGAATAGTTTGGAGAATGGGTTATTAATGACTTTGCATTCGGTTTTGCCCCCCAGCTGACCAAGACAGATAGAGATTAAGAGAGCGCAGGCTACAATAAAACATCAGGCTAATGGGATTCCTCTCATGAAACGAAAACGGGGTAGCAGGGAAGTGGGGGTAAGAGAGGAATGTCAGTCATCCTCCCTCCTCCTGAGACTTCCCACGGCTCCCAGGGGGCTTTGATGGGGAATCAGGGCTGATTCTGGAAGATGAAAATCCCTTCAGAGCCATGCTGAGCAGGTGATGACAATCCTCAAGTGGGGCTGAAACAGGGCTAGGGTTGGAAGGGGTCGTTGGGTGTCTTTAGTACTATGGCTGTTCAGCAGCATTTTGTTTTTCTGAGGCACTTGGGGACTCCAGGTGTATTGTGGATCATTGGGAGTCGCCCGAGTGAGATGGATCGAGGGGGCAGCGCCCAGGAGCAGGAGGGAGGTTGGCGCAGGCTCGGGTCCCACTTGTGCTGCAAGGGGCTGTCAGACATGTGCAGCAACCCGGCCCTCGACCCCACGGCAGTGGCAGTCACAGGGTTACTGGTTACGTGGTGCCCAGAGGCTGCTGGCTGCAATGGATACAACATCGGGTACAACATCGGGTACAACATCACGGAGAGCTCCAGGGAAGCCGCTGGAGACAGGGAAGTGGAGGGCGAGAGAGAGGAGAGAGAAACAAGCCGAAAGCCACAAAAGTGACATACAAAAAAAAATTGTTTTTATTTCTCATGTGCACAAAAAAAGAAAAAAAGGAGAGAGTCAACAGAACTGAAGCAATGAGGAAAAGCCAAGAGTGGCTGCAGCAGCCTAAAATGGGGATGACCCTGCACCTGGCAATGGCCCCCTTCCCCGCCCGGGCTCGAGCTCAGCCTAGTGAGCGTCGACAGAGCTGCGTACGTTGGGTTTGTTGTCAGTTCTGGTGTTGGTGTTAGCTGGTTCCTCTTTCCTGGCTTGCAGGTTTGCTGCCGTCCTGGACCCAGCCAAGGAGCACGTGGTGGTGCCATTTGAGGGGTCCTGTGGAAGCCCTCGTTCAGTCACTCCCAAAGAGGGCAGCTAGGATTCGTATTTCTTTTCATACAGGGCTGCTTTTTCTTAGGGAAAAGAAAGAGTTTTGTTTTGTTTGTTTGTTTGTTTTTTCTCCAACAGTTCAGTAAACCAAAATTCCTTTGGGAAAATGTTAATATGCACATATGATTATATATTCAAGAGGAGAAACAAGTGCAGTTTTTTATGTTTTCTTTTTCTGTTCATCATCCTCACGTTCATGTTGTGATTAGTCTTGCAGTCTTGTTCTGAACTGGAGTCCTCACTATGGATGGGTCGGAGAGCACGCAGAGCTGAACCCAGCAGGGCCCTTCGTGCCGCCCTCCCCACCAGGCACAGCGCACAGAGGTGTCTTCAGCAACGGATCCACCCAGGCTCTCCTCCCACCCTCTTGCCCCACATCCCTTTGGGCTAAAAGGACGTGGGAGCTTCAGGGAATGAGCCTCAAAGGTGCTGCCCAATTTAAAATACAGGTCCCCATTCCTTCCAGCAAAGCAGATCATTTGAGAACTTACAAGATTCCTCCCCTACCAAGAAAAATTGTCACACAACATTTCTGCTGGGTCACAAGCATGGCAACAGAGTTAAGAGTGAAAAGAAGAAAAAGAAGAGAAAGCTCAGGAGGAAGAATAAAGAAGAGTGAATGATGAGAAAACGGGAAGGAGAGGGAAATGTAAAAACATTCATTATTATTCATAATAATGCTTAACACTCCAATAGAAATTTCTTTCCAGGATTTCAAAGCACTGAGGCAGTGCTGTTTAATGTAGCTCCACAGCACTCCAGTGAGCTCGGCTGTATCCGCTATACCCATTTTCAGGAGATTACAACTGAGGCATGGAGAAGAAATCGGACTTGAAAAGGTTCTCCAGAGCCTGGAGAAGTGGGGAGTTCTGCCTCCCAGATACTTGCTCTGCTATCTGGATTCTCTGGATGGAAAAGTGCATGGGGAATATACAGAAACAGTGAGACCAAAGAAAAGTGGAATGGAAAGAGGGTGTGAGAAAGAAAGTCAGAGAGGGTAAAGACAGCAGAATGGCAGAGATGTGAGTGACAGACTTCACTGGATTTTGCATAGTGATTTTTTTTCCTCCGCTCTTTTTTGTTTTCATTCTTTTTCTGTAAAATTCGTTTAAGAAAAATGAAAGAAAAATCCATCTATAATAAAGCAACTGTTGGCTTTTTGGGGAAGGAGTCCTTCCAAGGTTTGGCTGTTCCCTCAGGTTCTGGATTTGTGCTGTGCTTTATTGAATACATCGTTTTGTTTTCAGTGAGCACAACGAGACTCGCACAGTACAGACAGCGTGTTCCTTATCTACAGGATGAGACGAGGCTGTTTTAATAACTACCATGATGAAGATGGAGGTGAACTTATATACAAGAGGAATTGCCTTCACATTACACACATTATCTTCCTACAAAGCAGCAATTGTTTTTGCAAATAACATAATATTAAATAATTGGTAGAATTTTTGCGTTTCCTGCATAGTCCAGTCTAATGGAATCTATATGAATATTGATGGTTTTCTTCTGCATAATATCACCACATAAATCCCCGTGTCAGCTACTAGACTTTAGCTATAATACTGCTTTACAATGCATCCACCGACTGTAAATCAAAACAACCAACACAAGAAACTCTTTGGCAAATGTAATTCAGTACATTCGCTTAGGGGTCTACAGATGGTGGTAGAAGAGGATTAGACTGCCCAGTCCTTTGCATAATTCTGCTTTCCTTTTATTTTTCCTGATCCAACTGCTTGCTATGATCATGAACTTTCCAGCCACTCCAGTGCCAGGTGGAAATCCGCATTAATCCATGGAGTTGCACCAACACCGGACATGGTCATCCAAGGGCCAAATCAAGCCAGCCACGAGCGAGCCAACCGTGTTCTGCTTTCCCACCCTCTCTTGTATCTCAGGTTTAGCAAAATGCCATTACAGAAATAAGCATTTCTCATCTACTGGTTTCTCTGGAGTGGCTCTCTGGACTGCAGGTTGCCAAGTGTGAGGGGTGTCAATCTGCTGCTCTCTAACCTCTTCGGGAGGTTCTGGTTGCCAGTACCCCCATTTACTGCCTCTGCCCTTGGCCATGCGCTGTGTGGAAAGGGGTTGTGCACAAGGAGGACAAAGGCTGCACTGCGAGACTACACAGGAGACTGCCAACAGGCTCCAGCATCTGCCTGGTGTCTGTGGAGGAAACAGAAAGGGTGCTCAAAGTAACTTTTTAGAAATTACTCGGCATTTGTTGAGTAAATGCTCAGGATAGAAGGAGATAATGGGCCAAATTCTGGTCTCAGTGAGAGTGTAAAAACTCAGTTTCTTACGGTAGGATATGCACAGGTAAGAGGAGCACAGTAACACTTAAAAGATCAGGAGAGACCTCTTTGACTTTGTTCTGTACAGGAACAGATTTTAGCTCTGTATCTTCTATGTAAACACCCCTTGCCCCATACACTTATCATTTGGGCATCTCATTAAGAAGACACAGACCTATAATCAGCTAGAGCCACACAAAGGCTACAAGTGTTTGGCGAAAGGGACCTTGAGATCAACACAGATGTTTAGTGATGATGGAGTTCATACACACGAGGTGGAGACAGAATACTGAGTCCACAACCACATCTCCTCAGAGGCTGGGAACTTGGGGGTTTATACGTTATGTTGACTATACACATTGCTCCACTCTTCACTTTTGTGCCCTCAGGGGTTTGATCCTCAATCCTGTCTTGGTTCATCACTCGTTTTATGTGATACCTCT
This sequence comes from Nothura maculosa, assembly GCA_032353885.1. Lineage (NCBI taxonomy): Eukaryota > Metazoa > Chordata > Aves > Tinamiformes > Tinamidae > Nothura > Nothura maculosa. Next base: position 517,501 of record JAUBOD010000159.1, read on the forward strand.
CTAAAACAACAAGGATCTGCCTAGGCAGACTTGATGCCATGGGAATAGGCCATAGCTGCCTTCCTGTTTTCTTGGAGTATGTTTTAAGAAGTGCGAGTGCAAGAAACACTTTATGAGGTTGGTGACAATACAGGAGTAATAAGCATTTCTATTGACAGCCTTTTGTAGAACAGTGTTTGCCAGACACTTGAGAACCGAAAAGACCAGATAATCCCTAGAGCATCATCAGGTGAGAATCATCTGTGCTAAGGGGTAAATATTAGGGTGCACATTGTAGGGCTGAAGATGAAAAGATGATCCTGTTGGAGGGGATTAGCTGATAGGATGCAGGCATATGCTTTTAATGTAAGCGTATAAATTATTAGGTGCGAAAGGAGACAGAGGAGGCCCATGCAGCAAGGCTGTAGTGGTATAGAAATTAGGTGTTGGGCACAGATAATGCCCATATGGCCTTAGGAGTCTGGAGAATGGGTGTAGGGCATATCTAAAACTGTGAAAAGTGAGGGTGTAGGTGAACTGAAGCAGACCCAAGTACAGGGATTAAGGAAGAGGGCAAGGAACCTAAGGGCTGGGGAGTGAAGCAGTCATCCCAGCCAGCCCTGAATGTGTCCATGTGAGCCTTAGCTGTCCAGAGGGCAGTCAGAGGGGCCCAGAGGCCCCACACTTTCCCTTCCACCACAGAGCGTGGCTGGAGTGCAGCTGGGCTGGTTTCCTCTCTTTGCCAACCAGCGACATGGAAAACGGTGGCTGGCTCAGAGCGCTTTTTGTTGCCTCATGTGTTTGGTAACTTTGTCAGATGTGACGTGTCCACACTGCTCCCCAGAGACAGGATTTGGGAAGGAGGGAGGAGGCGATGGGGCAGAACTGGCATCCAATCCTCTCCAAAACCACCATCCCACTGTAGTGCAAAACAGAAAGGAAACAAAACCCGAGAGTGAGAGAGGAGCATCAGCGTCAGAGGGACGTGCCTGCCACCCTGGTGGCAGGGAGGGTGGGACTTGGAGTTTTACTTCTGTAGTTTCTTTTTAATTATTATTTTGGGAGTTTTTTTGTTGTTTTTGTTTGCTTGGGTTTTTTAGAAAATCGGGGATTTGTTCTTTTTTTTCTTTTTTTTTCCTTTTTACAGACCTTCATGACAAAGCATAAAAACACAGTTATATTTATATATCTATTTATATATTTCTTCATTTCGTCGGCCGGTTTGTAAGCGTAGCTCCGTCCTCCTGCCTGAGCTGATTGTGCGTCCCCGAGGCGGCGGGCGTTGGTGTGGGCTCGACGCCGCGCTGGATCCCGCGCGCGGCGCCGCCGGCTGCACAGGGAGCCGAGCCGAGCGGGATGGCTGGGTGCCCGGCCTTTCCCGCCTCGCCGGGCGGGTCACGTCTCTGTGCTGCCTTCCCCGCTCCAGCCCGGCTGTCCCGCGGTCCCGGGAATAGGGTGCTCAGCAAGGTCTTCCATTTCGCAGAGTCCACCGCAGCGGAGCAGCTCCTGGGGGAACAGTGCGTTGCGGGTGGCTGTGTCCCTTGTGTCCCCGTGCTCCCAGTGGAAAACGGGCCCGTAAGGCAAAGGCTGCCGCCGGCGCCGCTCCGCAGACATGGAAGCCGTGGCAATCGCGGCGACGCTGGAGGGCCGGGCGGTGCTGGCGGTAGCACGGGGCAGGCGGGTGGCGGGCGGGATGGCGGCGCGCGCGGAGGAGCCGGCGGCGGCAGGAGTGGAGCGGTTCTCTTCGCCCGCGGCAGCGATGGGGACGGAGGGAGCGCGTCAGACAGGTACAATATGGAGGCCTAAGCTGTCGCCCTGCAGTTTCATGTGGTTTCCATGGTAACTAGTGGCGGTCATAGGCAGCGGCAGCAGTGGGAGGTGCGGAGCCCCGGGATGTGGCACTATAATAATAAGGGGAACCTGAAAGTTAACACAGGAGAAGAATGGACTGGTTGAAAGGACAAACAGTAAAAAAAATAAATTAAAAAAAAATAAAACAACCAAACGAAGAAAAGAAACAAAGGACAACTAAAAACAAAGGCAAAGGAAAGGAAGGAAGGAAACGAAAAGAGAAGAACTTGAGGACTCAGCTCCTGTTGGGAGTTGTGAAAGGCTGCCCACTGAAGCCAACCAAGGACTGACCATATTCAAGTGAAAAGAGATTATGGGGCCCCCTGGGTCTGAAGCCCCTCTAGGGCAAGGAGATCACTGTGCTCCATGAGGAAATGGCCCTCTGTGGTCCATGACCATGAGGAAGAGGGAAGCTTTGCAGTAGAAGAATCTCCCACCCGCCCTGTGGTCATGGGGAAGCGGCCAGGATGCTCTGAGTGTGTCGTGAGTCAGTGTTAAAATAACAGGAGGGAGAGATGAAACAAAATTCCATTGTTCCATTGCTTGGGATTTTGGTCACATTTGGAATGAAAGCACTCTGGGTGGTTATTGAATGTGTGTTAAATAGTGATTGATTATAAAGGTCATATTTACAGAGGTTTAACAACAGTGGAATAAAATATGCATCTATTATCCAGTTGTTAAACCTAAGTAAATGTGTAGTTCATAATCACAGCTGATTTATTTTACATATAATAAATCTCCTCCTGTTCCCTTGCAAAGAAATTTTGTCTTAGAAGACATAGTCTTATGGGAATATTTTTTTCCATTCTGAAAAAAAAAGACTTTTTCTAGGCATGTTAGAATCAGTAGAGCAGAATAGTACTGCAAGAAACTCTACCAGCCATTTATAAACGTAGTTACAGATCCCGTCTCCCATAGTGGACATTATTCCTACTGGTCAATGAGATCTATGAGAAGAACTTTTATGGGATTTCCAGATTCCCAGCTATTGGCCCTCAGTTTAGATTGGGGTAGTGAAACCCCTCTGGATTTTTGAAACAGATCTTGAATGGATGCTGATCAAAGCCTGTGAGAGTAGCAGAACCTGACCTGAACCTCAGATCTAGTCTGGAATAGCTGTGGATGCAGCCAAGGAGAGGACAGAGCTGCCTTCAGAACAGCTACAAAAGGCATGTCAGACATAGACCTATCTAGACCCTGGACTGGAGAGTGCAGGGGAAGGTCTTTCACGTGGCCAAATGCTGGAAGGCCCTTTTCAAAACCAAACAAACAAAGAAAAGAAAACAAAGAGACAAACAGAAGGAGCGCGAAGCTGAGGGTGTGCTGGGCAAAGAGGTACTCACTTAGTAACGCCGGGTTGCTGAACCGCCAGGCCTCGTTGTAGGTTGTGTACTGAGGGTGGCTGTACGGGTTCCCCGAGAACTCACTCCCTGCAGGGAAGCAAGGAATGTGTGAGAGCCGGGTGGGAGGGAGAGCGGCGCCCGCTGCGCTGCTGAGGGCCTCTTCACCTAAGCTGTTACACGCGGCGTCCCTGCCCGCTGGGATCTTGCCCTTCAGGACAGCGCGGTGTTACTTGCCCGAAAAATTACACATCATAAGACTGACCGCTTCAGAATCAAGGAATTAGTTAAAAATAATGAAATTCAGTAATGCAAACTAAATTGTGTTCTGAGTGACTATAAGTTTCTGGTCTGCTCTGGATGGAGAGGTGGAGTTCTTGTTACAACTAACGTGTTTGGAAAGTGCCTAGGGTCCCTGCTCGATACCCTGGAATGGGAAAGGAAGGCAGGCAGGATACGCTGAATGCCTGTGATACAATTACCAAGAAATGTCAATTAATTACATAGTAATCTCTGCAAATCTGCCCTCACAGGAGAGTTAAAGCCACAGATTTTACGATGGGGGAAGTGAAGTCTATTGAAGTCAATGGATTTGCACTGATTTAAACTTGAGGAGCTTCTGTCCAGCCAGGTCTTTTAAAGACATTCAGAATAATAACCTAAGCAGTCACTGTGGAAGGATATGGTATGTATCCGTAGCAATCACATCCACTAGTCTTTTAGTTAGAGTAGCTTTTGTTTTCAACATAAAAATATTTATTATCAGACTAAGTACTACTGATAATGACTCAACATATTTTCATATCTAAAATCTAGATTCTTGCACTGAAAATCCTGACAGGATTTTCCATAGCTGGGAAAGAGAAGGTGAGACCTGCTAAGGTGATCAGGATGTTGTGGGAGATGAAAGCCCTGGTTTAGATCCACTGAAGTGACTCATCTGTGGGATATAAAGACTTGGCACTGACGTAAGGACAGACCAATGCAGGAGCAAATTCCTGCTTTGAATTGCCTCAGAAAAAGATCCTTTCTCTGCATCAAGAGAAGAAGTGCTGATGTTTCCCAAATTCTTTCTAACCCTCTCCTGAGTTGTCACCCTAAACTGTTTATAGTGATCCTGAGCCGCGGGTTAAGTAGAGGAGAAAGAGCCCCGGCTATGGAGAGGCAGCGAGGAGGAGGGCAGCCACTGGAAACAGTGTTTATTGACGAGGAGGAAAGCATGCGTGCAGCGGGATAATGAGCTTTGGAGCTCAACTGTGACCAAGAGGAACTGAGCTATCGCCTTCCCCCATCACTAATGAAACAAGTGTAATTTCCTCATCAACATTGGATTCTGTTTAACGACTCCCTGCCGTTGCCGTCGCCAGCGCTGAGCCGGCCCCGCGCTGCTCCGTGCGCTTCCTTCGCGGGCAGCTCGCCTCGCCGAGCAGTTTGCAGGAACCTGGGGGCCTTCCTGGGAAGGAGCAGGAAGCTGGTGCTGGATCAGAGGTGCTCTGCTCCCTGTGTGGGGAGCATTGCACAAGCGCACAAATGAAGTGCAGCCCAATACCCGAGTCATCCTCCTCTGACTGACTGACTCCTGCCTTTTCAAGAGTGCATTCCGGGACTTTCTGGCTTCCATCCATGTCTACAGCCTGTGCGCTGCAGCTCCAGGCAGGTGCAAAGGGGGGTTAACACCTGTGCACATGATCCGCACACATCCCTGTGGATGCCGCGCGTGGAGACAAGCCCTTCTCCAGACCATGCACCTGCAAGCCCAGGAAGGGCTCTCACAGGCAGGATAGAGAAGCCTTGCTTAGCACTGGGCAGACAGCCCTCTCAGGAACAGTGTTCCCTGGAAAATGCTGCCTCATCAAGATGGAAACGTTTTGCATGAGCCTGTCGTTTCAGTGGAGTTTTTGAAGGAAAAGTTTTGAAAGGGTTGCAAATTGATACCAAGTATTATGTTGCAACTTGCTGATTTTGTTTCATTTTGCCTTTCTCATCTCATTTAATTTCCTTTCAACTCTTTTATTATTTTAATATTTGTTGACACCCAGAACATGTTGACATTATTGAAATGCTTCATCCTGATGCTTGCAAATTGAACTATTGCAAGATTCTGACTG
>JAUBOD010000159.1:522881-536438 GCA_032353885.1 Nothura maculosa
GGACAGTGGGGTCTGTTTGCACGTCGGTATGTTTGTTAAAGGTGCTCCCTGATTGAGCATCTTGCTTTCTTCTTGTTCATGCTTCTTCTTTAATTAACTGAAAGCACTGGCCCCTGATCCTTCTCGGCACTGGGCATGTAACAAACCATTAGCAAAATCATATTTTATTTTCCCTTTTCAACCTGGGTTCTTAACAGGGTGGACAAGCAAGCACTGAGGAGCTTATGCAACCTGTAATCTACACAGTCTGTGCTCTGGGAACCTCTACTAACAGCTTTTCTTGGTATCTGTTTTTAAATATTGACACATTTAGTCTTTTAATACAAAAACTATGAGGCATGAAGTGAGTCTAGCAGGGGACAGGATTGCAAGAGATGAAGGGAGGCAGTTTGTACACAATATGTGCTTAATCTGAAGAACTCTGCCAAGTTGCTAGAGATGTTAAAAGCATGTTTGAATTCAAGAAAGACTTCCAGGTTTGTGGCAGGGGATCTATGAAGGATGATTAATATTCAAAAGAAAGACAGAGACTCTACCATAGGAGGTTTCTGAGCTGCAACTTCCTGGCGGCTGGGAGGCTTTCTGAGGCAGTTCCATAGCCTCACAGGACAGGGACATGGGGCTGCTGGGCTGGCTCTGGCCACTGGAAAATCAGTGCAAGAGCCAGGACTTGATGTTTGGTTGAAGGGTGCAGCAAGTCCTGCAAGGTGCCCAAGCAGGCTGCAGGAAAGGCTTCCTCTCATTGAATGTTACTGGACCACCCCAATTCAGCAAGCTCGTCACTTATTCCAAGGGCCCAAAGTGCCAATGATCCACTCTCTTTTCTGGAGGTTGATCATACCGTCTTCACAGCTCTGCCCAGATTTTCCTGTGTATGTTAGGACTAACAGCAGTGAGTAGCTTGTTCACTCTGGAATGAAGAACATGCCAGTGCTGGGTGATAAGGAAGCAGGGATTTGTCATTTGAAGACATGAGGATTTTGCCCTGCGAATGGATCGTACCCATGGGGATTTCACTGATGAGCTGCGTTCTCTGTCGTGTAGCTGATCCAAGATTGGAACAGGGTCAGGTTGGGGCTTTGGCCCTTGAGCCCGCCCAAGGCGCAGCAGGATGGTGCAGGAGCTTCTGTGCTCAGCGTGGGGCCGTTCCAGCTGCCTGGGACCCTCCCTCCCGCAGCACAGGCTGCAGCACAGGGCCAGGGAGCTGCTGCTGAGCAGCTACAGCCCGGGGCAGCAGAAACAGAGACTGCCAGAGCCGTTCGGAGCTATAGACACCTCGCCTGTTCCTCTGTCTCCTGGGGCTTGTTCCAGCAGAGGGACAGGGAATACAGCCTGGGCAGTGACCCCGTCACCGTGCTCTCGCTGGAGAATGAGCAACGCAGGCGAATTTGCCAGGAGAAGGTATTTCTGTGAAAGCAACCGTTTGCTTTCCAAGAGCAGGATTAGCTCGGTAGTTTCTTATATTGTATTATCTTAATAAGAAGGTAGGAGCAAACAGGATGTGGTTAGGCAGTTGGTTATTGAAAGGGAAGCGCTAATTGCTCCTGAAACGCTGCTAATCAGTGCTGAGTACTTAGCTAGTTCAGGCTGTGGACAGTAGGTCTCCCAAACTGCAGGTATTAAATTATGATTGAAGTTTTTTCCATTAGATGTCCTGGCTTTACATAGAAGGTAAGTTGTCACTCCAAGCTAGTGGCTAGGTGAACATCCTGAGCCCTGAGCAGTACATAATAATCTGCATGGGCCACTGGAAGATAATTACATTAGTTAATGAATACTAGGGTTAATTAATTACCAATTAATTACCATAGGTTATAGATAGCTAGTTGCCCATAGCAGCAGTGAATCAGTTACTGATGGGAAGGGGATATGTTACAAAATGAATTGTTAGGTACCTTGCTTGGCTATAGGCAGTTGACAGTTTAGTTTAAGAGGACAGTCCTTAATTTTAGGAAAGCCAAAGCTATAGCTGTGGAAGGCCTTGCAGTGGCACTGCGCTGCTCAAACCCCTGCCCACTGTGAAGGAAGGGTGGCAGTTGACTTACCAGGCACCATTCCTGCAAGAGTTGAGGTTGGGTAGCTGCCTTGTCCAGTTGGGGGCACGTGGGGTGGGTAGCCAGGCAAGGTGGTGCTTGCCATATCGCGACCTGGGAAGGGAAAGAATGGGAAGACATGATCAGTAGGGATAACATCATTGAAATCTGTTTTGATATCATCTTATGTCCCACCATCAAGTGACTGGCAGCTCAACAGGCAAGTGCTGTGTGACATTCTCATGTATCTGCTGACCTTCCCATTAAAATTTTGACAGGAAGACTGTGACACTTTTCATCTCAAGCTTTAAGGATGGATGTTAAAATTTGTCTTCTTGAGGCTCCGAAGAATTGCTTTTATTTCGCTGTAGATATTTGGAGCCTGTTGGAAATTCTGGATGTATTTCTACTAAATCAATATGGCCCCAAGCTGCACGGAGAATGAGAGCATGTTCATTGCCAGAGGAGCTGAGGTGCCACACGCGGTGGCTGCCGTTCCAACCCGTGGTGACGTCTCAGCTCGCGATCGATGTGGAAGGCTCTGCAAAATGACTCAGGACTTTTCTCTGCCTCTCTGTTCCCACCTCTGCCACTTCACCTGCTCGTTATTTTAGCCAGGTCACTTCACTGCTCTGTGCTGCTTTTTATGCTGCAAGCTCTTTGGGGCAAGGACACACTCTTATTACTTTTGCACAGTGCCTAACGCAAGGGAGATCTAATACCGATTGGAATCCTTCCAGTTGCTGGTGTAATACCTATAATAGTAGAATTGAGGAGCTTAATTTGATTTCCACTTCATTTTTATCACAGGTGCAAGTTTTTGTTAATAATTCCCAAAGCCTTCGTATCTTTTCTCCACCAAAAAAACAGAGAGGGGAGCGGACTGGGAGGATGATTGCAGTTTGTTTTTCATCTCTTAGGAAGTGCAGCTGGAAGCTTCTTGGTTGATGCCAGAGGCATTTCCTCATTTGGATTGGTTAGTCGGAAAATGGGCCAGCCAGAAGGGCATTTTGCTGTTAGTGCTTATTGCATTTAAATGAACTAAAATCATCTCAGAAGCTGCTGGGAGTTTCAAGCCAAAAACAAAAAACAACAACAACAACAAAAAAAAGGCTAAATAAATTAAGATAATCTTTCCCCCACAGCTGCTGAGAGATTTACAGCTCAACCTCCAGTGCTGCCTACTGAGATCTCAGCCTGTTCCAATCATCCAAAGCCTTTCGCATTCCCTAGGTGAGTTGCAGCTCACCAAGAAGTTTGTGCCGTTTCTCGTTCCTTTATGAAGTTTTCTCTATTCTGCCTGTTCTGACAGCAAAGGGACTACAGTCTGATTCTCCTTAAAAGTGTCAGCTTAAGTAAGGCCCATTAACACTGCTGGAGCTGCTGGAACTGTGCTGAGGTGTGAGGATGGAGGAAGAGTAGGAATTGTTTGAGGTCTAGGCCAATTGATAAGGTAGGCTTGGGACAGCAGGGAAGCTTGGCAGAGGAAATCAGAATAAATGAACTTTACTCAGCAGAGCGATGACCGAATCAACGTGGAGAATTAATCCTAGCTCCCCAAAGAGGAAGTTACTCTAGGATGGGATGGGCTAAGCCGGTGTCACTGGTTTCATAGATTTTGACTAAAGATTGCTGAAGGGATTTGTTCAAAAAGTAGAAAAGCAAGTTCCTTTTTGTAGCTGAAGAGGTTCCTGACCACTCTTCTGTTCTTTTATCACTATCAACAGTATGACTAACACCTACTAGCTGTGCTTCTTTTTTTCTCACATTTTTGAGGGAAGAAAATCTTGTTTAAAAATGTTATCCCCTTAGTTTCCTAGGTTGACTTGTCTGAGACATAACTGTAGGTGATGAGCGAGAACACAGTGTTGATGAAAAGTTAGGGAGGACATTATATAGTAGCAGGCAAAATTAGTCCCTTTTGACACTTCCAGTCAGTGGGAACCCATACACACATGCTCTCCTACTTGATTTAGGCACCTAAGCCCCTATGTTTTTATTCGGCTATGAGTGCACAGAGGCTGATGCTCAAAACTCAGTATGGACAGCTCACTGGGAAGTGGTCATCTGTCAAATCCAGACCCGGGAGAAAGCAAGTAACAAACCAGGGGAGTATCAACACAAATAAGAGTCCCACAGAGAGTCTTAAAATGCTGCTACATACAACCAGCCCCCTTCTGGTATGGCCACTCACTGTAAACAGGTAAAGAGGATTCATAAATTCTGGTACTCCAGGGTTATGACATAACTAGTACCTGTCCTGCTGACAGCATTTCTTCAATTCCAACTACTCAACCATTTTCCAAGAGCCTTCTGAGTGATACACATAGTGCCTTCCTCACTGTATCATAGTATCTTTGTGTGAAAGACACACTTTGTCCTGTGTCTAATTCTTCAAAACATATTAAGGCAACTGCATCTCCTGAACCAGAGTGTCTCCTGGGTTAGAGGATGGGTGTATGTGTCTGTATCCCTGCAGGACTGCACTGTTGGAGAGACTCTCTCAGGGAATCCTTGTCTTGCCCAGTGCCCAGAGCTTAGGCGTTCCTACTGGCTGCACTAAGGTTCTGAGAGCACAAGAGTCTTCTCTGCTATTTGTTTGCTGCCAGCTTGGAGGTACAAGTCTCACCCGACAAGGCAAAGGGAGAATGTTAGGTCAAAAGAGACAAATCACGTAGGAACGTGGAGGAGGCAGAGGTAAGGTTTGCTTCGTGTGCATCAGGACCTGTAATCTGCACCCTGGACAACTTGGCCGTTGGAAAGGCCCCAGTGATGTTCTGTGACCCATTGGTGTGGGTAACAGCAGCCTCAACTGTCTCCGAGTCGGGGTCTCTGAACGCTAAGATGTTTCTCCCTGCTTCATCCAAGTCACCTTCCACAAGAGCTTCCCCAGTACCTGCCCTGAACTTCTTCCTCTCTCCCCGACCCCACCTGCTGCTGCCCTCCCCTGCCTTCTGCTTCCTTCGCTTGCACATCTGAAGGCCTTAGTCTTGTTCCTCTGCCCTACCTTGCTGGCTGTGACTGGCATCGTGCCCTGCTCCTGGGCTCTCTCCTGCCCTCCCGGGCGGACAGACCCAGGCACCGCTCTGGTGCAGCTGGGCAGTGCTCAGGGCTGCTCCTGCATTTACTGGCTTCTTGGTGGCTGTAGCAGCCTGCACCGAGCTGCCCCGCTGGGCACTCCTGAGGTCACTGGAGCTGCAGCCATCTACCTTACACTGACAGACCGGGCATACAGTACCCAGGGCACTGTGGTGCTCGAGGAAACACCGGATTTTGCCGTATAAACGGTTCCATACTGAGCCCCAACCCCATCCAAGCGGGACACCAGCCCCTTCTACGTAGCGACAGCTTTCTCCCCGCTTTGCTCTACAAAAATGAAGGGGAGGCAGGAAGCGCGGGGCTGCGAGGCGTGCGGCGCGGGCAGTGGTGCCAAGAGCCCGCAGCGCCTCGCGGCGCCCCCCTTCCTGCAGCACCCCCACGCGCTGCGAGCGCCGCCAGGGCCGTTACCTGCTAGGAGCGGCTGGCTGCTGGACTGCCCAAAGTGGGCGCCATGGTGGAGGAAGGCGCCGTAGCAAGGCGTGGACGCATCGTCGGAAAGGGCCAGCTGGAAGGGCTGCAGGTCAGCCTGCCCAGAGCCCGCCGGCGTGGTGGGGGTGAAAGGGGTGAGAGAGGCTCCATGAGGCTCTTGCTTTATACTGAGGGGAGAGGAGAGGTGTTCTGTGGTAGGGCAAGGGATGGACACGGGCAGACAAAGGGAACGGGGGCGGGAAGAGGGGAGGGGAGGGAGGAGAGGAAGAACAAAATGGGTAAATGAAAATGGAGTGGTTAAAATCTACAGGGAAATTAATTTAAAATGGAAATAAACATAAAAATAAAAAGGTTAGGGGTGGATCGGAGGAGCCAGTGCTGAGACAACAGCAGTGAGCACACCCGGGGCTAGGCCTGAACTGCAGTGGTGCCTCTGCAGGGCAGCGAGGTGAGAGGGTGGAGTGCGGTGGCAGGGGCAGGGATGGGATGCGGGAAGGGAGGAGTGAGCAGGAAGCATGCGAGATGGGAAGGACAGGACGAAGCGTGGGGCCGAGGAAAGGAGAAGGATGCTCTCAAGCTTCTGTGCCCCCTTCCCTGCTCCTTTCTCTTGCTGGCCTGGTGGCTCAGGAGATGCAGCACTGACACAGCTTGGCCCAGGAAATTCTCCTCTTAGTTTCCTCAAACCTGAGGTAAGCATCCCTAGGAGAGCAGCACGGTTGGGCAGGACACTCGGTGTAATGGGCAAAGCCTGCAAAGCCAAGCGCCATAAACACTTTGACAAAAGAGGTGCAGGTTAAAATGAAAAATGGGACTGTGCCGTTCATAGGAGGAGAGAGAGATCAATCAATTGATCTTGTTTGTACTGGCACAGTTGGGAGCTTTGATCATAAAACCCCTCAATACTGACTTTGGTGGTTCCTAAGGTTCAGGGTTGCCAGGCAGGTATCTTGATGGAGACACAGAAGGGGAGAGGATGGGGGGGATGTTACAGGAGGTCCTATTTTCCTTGTCGTTTTCACTGGGCCTCCATTTCTGTTGGGAAAATTTGCACAGACAAAACAGAGTTCTGACACTGCTCCTAGCTTGGCTCCCACTTAAGAGGTGTGAGAATTGTAGAACTCAGTGACCTAAAACACGGCTACCCCAGCACACCCACTGGGGTTGGGGCAGCCGTAATAGAGTCCCGTATCTGAGCACCTGAGAGAGAAGTATGGATGATGGGATCAGATCCTATCCAAGTCGTCTAGCAAGCCATCCACCCACAGGTAAACACAGCCAAGCTAGCAAATGAAATCCTGTTCTCTGTGATGATGGCAAGTGTTACCAATGGCATATGAGATAAGTAAAATTAGGTTGTGAATCTGACTTCTGGGCAGTTTGGGGCTCTGAATGCTGTTTATCTTGAAGGTTTTGTCTCTTAAACGTTTGCTATGTGGCAAAAGCGATGGTTTGCCATCTGTGTTCCCCTCCGAGTTTTTCTAACCCGAGTGACCAGCAAAGCTCTCTGATCCCTGAGACTCCTTTTCAATAAAGATGGTCAAGTTGAGACCATTGGGAACCCCCAGAAAGATCTGGCCAATAGATGACAGTTCCTCTTCCATGAGGTTATTTACATGAAGCCTCTAGGGTGCCAAGTAAGGGCTAACGTTTCTTCTCCTGTTTTGCCACAGGAAGCTCTGTTTAGCAAGGACCTTTCCTGGGGGATTATAGTGAATAGAAGCTGTGTGTACAGCGAATTAGAATCACCGAAGGAGGCAGCAGGCTGCATCCAGGTTCTGCTCTCCACCGCTGGGTACTGCAGTGTCTGCAGAGCCCCCAAGGCTGTTTTGGTGCTGGCTCCTCTGCCATCAGGTGGCAAGGAGGGCACAGATTCACCTTCAGGCCATGCAGGCAGCCGCCAGCTGTATGGCAGTGCTGATCCAAAGGAGGCAAATTCCAAGTAATGCAGATGCTTTGGATTAATGCTGTTACAGATCTACCTGCAGATACGGGGCCAAAAGTTTCCATGTTTTGCAGGGCTAAGGTCAAATGATAGGATTCAAGGAAGCCATTTGACCATCCTGTGTAAGCAAGATGGGGACACTTCCGTGCTGGATGTTTTCCAGGTTCCCTTTCCAGGCCTGCCTAGAACACAAGAGAGGATCCTAGGGCAGGTGCAGGGAGCCCCAGGGGAAGAAAGGGCAGAGAAGGAGATGGACTCCGGAAACGTGGGTGGGCAGAAGCAAGAGGTGCTGTGGGCAGAGGTTAATCCTGTTTGCACAGCCCCCAGGCGCAGTCGGCTTCCTGGTCCCTCCCCTGCTTTATTTCTCTTTTAAAGCGTGGAATTTTCAGCTATAATCCTTTCTAAACCACAGCATTTTTCAGGCGCTCTGTGTAAGTGAAACCATAATCTCTGGTAAAACAGACTGCTTAAGCTGCTGTAGCATTAGGCCAATCTGATCCAGCCCCTGGATTTCCTCCCTGCCCAGCCACCACAGAGAGGATTTCAGCCTGAAAGACCATCTAAAGCCCCTGCGCTGGGAACAACAGGGCCAGGCCTTGCCTTGCAAAGCTGAGAAGGGTTAAGGGACCAGCAGCTATTTGTCCCAGCCTCCGGAGGCTGTTAAAGCCGCTGTCAGACTCGCAGCAGAGATGAACCCGACCCTTTCTTGAACACATCAAGGCTTATGAAGAAAAATTCCTCCCACCTTCCAGAGGCAGCAGCACTTAGTCAGTGCAGGGCGGGATAAAGAAGTCACCAGTAACGTGGCAAAGAGACAGCGATACCGTGATGCTGAACACTGCGCTCTGACAGCAAATGACTGCACAGGAAAAACCCAGGCTCTTCCGTGTCTGCCTGTGTATGTGTCAGTCTGCAGCTGCACAGGCAGAACTTGTATCCTGGACGGCTTCACTGGCGGATGGCATTTGCACAGCTTTACCTGTGTGTTGTCCAGCTCTGCGCTGACTAAAAGCACCTAAATTCTGTCTCCAATATAAGCCCTGCCACTGCTATGCTGGAATAATTGCCCCGGCAGTGAGTTATAACTCCAAAGTGTGCCAGTGTAGACGAGATCAATTGATTGATCTCTCTGTGCACCTATGAGTGGCACAGGCCCATTTTTCATTTTAACCACCTCAAACTTTGGCTGCGCCTTTTTGGTTCACACTTCTCCTGCTCTCCATTCTCCAATTCTTTCGTGCTTGTGAAGGAGGGCGATGGGAGTCCCGTCCTGCCCTTTCCGTCCCAGCTCCTGCTCTGCCATCCAGCCAGCAGGCTGGGCAGTGTTTCATGTATCCCGCTGCAAGGGGGGTCCCTCAGTGCGATGGCACATGGAGAGCCCAGAGGAGGTATCCGTCAACATCTATTGGCATGGAAATGCCCTAGTTGGGAATGGAATGAGTTTGCAGCCTCCTCCAAAAGAAGCAGAAAGCTCTTCTCATCCCCACCTTCTTTCTTCTAAATGGCCCATGGTATCCTTGCTTGTAAGCAACCTAAAACACCAGCCAGTGTCATGGTGGGGGAAATCTGGGAAGATCAGCAGGGTGAGATAAAGCTGCAAGTGTAGCAGAGGACCAAATATTTTCCACACCTTCAGCTCCTCTCTTTCTGACTGTACTTGCTGAGTTATGGCTGTTTTCCTTCTTTTCTACCTCTCCTCTGTTATTCTGGCGGAGAGCTACAACAGGCCTAAATTCCCCCCGCAAATGAAGGGATTTTGGCCAGACAGGGTGAGCGGAAGATTCACAGCTCTGGGTTCCTACAGAGACTCATCTCAGCTTTCATCACGCTCCCTGCTCCTGTTGGGAAGGGCAGCAGGGGAGTCACGGCACCAGACAAGCTGCTGCTTCTCCCTGCTGGTTTCCTGGCTGCGGGCACTGCTCCTTTCCAGCAAACAAGGCCCATGAGGATGGCAATTGTATAAGGGCTGCTTAGGGGGCTGGCCTGTGTGCACCCACTTAATACAGCCCTGCCTCCCCTTCTGACAGCAGCTGGAGTCCTTCACCTCTTCCTGGGGTCTTCGTAAAATCCTTTCATGATCTCAATGCCTCATTGTCACATATCCCTATTGCATCCCTGTAGGGATCACAGCTTTGTCCATAAGGAACTGACACCAGGGAAGATAAGGGATGTGCTCAAGTTGATGTAGGAAGTCTGTGTCAAAGCTGAACTTTATCCTAGGGGTCTTGAATCCTATGCTTAGCCCAGAGCCCCTGAGACATCTTTTTCTTTCTCCTATTTACATTTTGCCCATGCTAATAACCTCATTCTTAGAAAGAAATGAAAACAGAATGGGACTGAATCCTTGGCAATAAGGATAAGGAAGGATAAGGGATAATAATCCATAAAGCGAAGGATTTACAGTGGCCAGCAGAGCCACTTTGCTGCTGCCCTGCGAGAGCAGCGGCTCCCCAAGCCGTGCGGGAGGCCGGCAGCCCTGACACATCTCGCATCTCCACCATGGGAGAAGAACCACAAGCACTCAGGATAGAATTCACCCGGAGAAGTTTGTGGTTTAATTATCTGCATTAATAGCAGCCCTTTGGTAGAGCAAATGAAAAGTACATAAAGACTCAGGTTGTACCTTTCTCGCATTCTCTTTACACTGTCTGCTCACTGGGGAGGGAGCCTTGAAGGCCCAGGTTATTTTCTGGTTTTGCACAGACCCACTGAAAGTCAACCTCCCGAGGCCCTCAGGATATTTATGTGCAGGTGGAGCTCGTGAAGAAACATGTGCTTTAAAATCAGGGATGGGGAATCAATGTGCCAGGATATTTGGCAAACAGGCAGGTTGGGTGGATTTTGCTCTGCTGTCCCCTTCCTTGAGTCCCAACCCTGAGGGTGTTGCATTTAGAGATGACTCCCTGTCTTAAAGGGAAGCATGAGCTTAAATTCCTTGGAGGCTTGGGACTGGCATGTTAGCACTTCAAAAAAAAAGACAGATGCCTTTGAAATAGACGCAGGGAAATGGAGGTAGAGCAGAGCCCCGGCAGCTCCGCGCAGCCTGCATGGGAGCAACGCGAGGCCCCCGCTCCTCGTGGTGCAGGACAGACCTCCCTGCGGAGCCCACCACCCTCCTACCCCACCAAAGCAGGGCCAGAGGTGGCCGTAAGCTCTCAGTTCCTCCGAAAGACACCAGTGGGCAATTGGAGAAGCATCTGACCTGCGTAAATCCAATGCAGTTGTTGGCGTTCAGAAGTTATTAACATCTGCTGACGGGATTGCCTAGCTCAGCTGTACAGCTCAGTCTTTGCCATCAGTGCCCAAACACCCCATCACAGAGAGTTTCATCATAGCCATCTTATTTGGATTCTCCATTCAGCCTCAAAAGAAAAGCTAAAATCCAACAGTTAGGAAGCCTTCCTAATTCTAGCTCCTAAAAGAAGCCCCTTTTTGGCAGTGCCGAGTGTGGCAGCGGGCAATGGTGCCCTCCTGGCGAGGGAGAGGGCTGGGAATGGCCCTTGGCTGCTCTTGCCATGAGCCAGTTCACTTAAGCGCTGATTTAAGGAAGGCAGGAGTTCTTGCAACAATGGATTTCAACCACTTCTGGGTTTCTTGCTGCAATGAACCTCTCCAGCCTATAGCCTTCTTCTTCAGCATCATAAACTTAATCATATCCATTAACAATAAGCTTACTGTTAATGAACCTTCAGTTAGAAGCACAGAAATAGTTCATGTGAGTCCTTCCTTCTCCCTGTTGTTTCTGTCTGTTCCAGGGATCTTTTGTCTGGCTGTTTATCACCCTGGGCCATTTGTTCAGGGGAAGGGTAGCAGTAACTAGCGCCTTTTGCCTTTTGCCTTCCCAACTGCCCGGCAAGATAAGAAGATGTTATCTTTCCTTGCGGATGGGAAGCTCTTGATGATATTTAGAGGTCCTGTGAAAATCTACTTCCCTGATCTTAAGCGGCAGATGAGCAGCTTCTTGGGGCCTCTTTGCAAGAGCGAGCCCTTATTTCAGCCCCAAGCTGGAGCTCTGAGGGTAGCTCTTGATCCTCCCATCTGGGCAGGTCTGAGCCCTCAGCCTGACGTTCTCAGCACCGCAGACTGGCCGCACAGGCCCCGTGTCCCCTCTGCTGCAGCAGGACCCTGATGGCCTTCAGTGGCCTGTGGCTGCCACGCAGGCACCGTGGGTGCTGCCTGGGTGCTGCCTAAAGGCTCTGCCCTCGCTAAAGGCAGCTCTCGGCTCCGCGGGGCCGTCATGGACCTATGTGGGACCCCAGCCCTGAGCGGGATTTCTCCCCAGCCTGAGCAAGGAGCAGGGATGGGAACTGCTCCCCCTCGCAGTGTCACCACATAAACACAGCTCATTCTAACGCTCGCTTCAGTCATGGTTTAAAACAGCAAGTTGCACCAAGCGTCATTTGCCTGATGTAGATGCTCCCTAAAAGGTTGATTTTTATGGGCGGTAACAGTGACATATTTTGACAAATGCAACGTTTACGCTAACCATGGTATTTCTTTCTTACTAAGCAGATGAATTACATCTGTGCACATTTATTTAAGCAATTATATTGTTTTCCATAATTTGTCTTTACATATTATTG
The DNA here is from genome assembly GCA_032353885.1 of Nothura maculosa. NCBI lineage: Eukaryota > Metazoa > Chordata > Aves > Tinamiformes > Tinamidae > Nothura > Nothura maculosa. The sequence goes on from JAUBOD010000159.1 coordinate 534,968, forward strand.
TGGGAAAATGGTGAATGATGAGTCCGTGTTATTGTTTTATTAGATTATTAACGTTTTACTCGTGATTTGTGTCAAGTTATATATAGATGGAAATGAGAATTCAATTAAAAACAGTAATTACAGTTTATTCCTACTAATTAAAGAAAATGACCACAACTACCCTGACTTCCTGAATATAGTGGAAACAGAAAAATGAGCTTCTCCAAAAAGCATATGCATTAAAAACAACTTACTAAATGAAGGAAAGGAAATATATATGTGTAAAAGAAGGAAATTGAACTGATTTTAGAACTAATAGATCTCCTCCCTTCATACCAAGCTTAATCACTCACTGACAGAGGAAAACAAATGTTCCTGCTTTTTCAAATCCTAGTTTGCCTCTTAGTTTTGAATGACCTAGTTATTGAACTGAACAAAATTCTCTTCATTCACTCACTAAGCTGAAATGAAGGAAATATTATCTGTTCACCTTGCAGGAGGCTGAAGTTGTCAAAAAATTGTTTATCATTTCCACAAACTTTTCCTGCAGGGGTCCAGCCAGTTATTTCTCCATGCTTAGCTTCCTCCAAAGCTTCAGCAGGAATCAGATGCTGTTTAAACACTACTCCTATGTGATTTAAGGGTCTCTCAGACATAGCAAATATTGGCCTTAATATCAGTAATTATGATTTAATCTTGCCTATTTTAACAAGGAAAATAGTAACTCATTTAAAGAGAAAAAAGAAATGAAAATTCTGACTCTATGACAAAGCCAAGGCCTAGAGGAAAGTGAGATGTATGGAGTTCCTGCCTTTTTGGTGCCTTTGTTTGAAACATCATGAGCTGCCTGTCAGGAATTCTTCCTTTGGGTCATATTTGTTCTGTAGGCAAGAAATGTCCATTACCTTTCTCTTTACCTTTCCTATAGTCTTAGGGACCAACAAGTGGGCAAACGCTGCTCTACAGCAGCCTGCTAGCAAGGAAACCACCTATGTAAGGAAGTAAGGAGGCCCCGTATGTAAGGAAGCCTCTGGTACCTCCTTTCTGAACCAACTGCTTGCATGGCAGGGCCTCCATCCCCAGACTGTTAATACAAGTCCCCAGAACCTGTTTGAAGCCATCTCAGCGCCTGAGAGCCTGCACTAGACAGAGAAGTTATCTGAAGATGGTGTTTGGTACTGGCAGCACCAGGCAGGGCTGCACTGTAGGTAACTCTGGTGCTAGAGACTGTCACTGAATAGGTCAGGGCAGATGCCTGTTTTACTGCCCTGATGTCATCTCCAAAAGGCCTCCTTGCTCTTGTCCTAGGGCACCCTGCAGACTCAGCTGTTATCTCAAGCAGACCTACCCACGCCGGGTACAAAGTCTGTGCAGTCACCTCGGGATGAAAGATTTAATTGCAGTTTATAAAGAATTCTCCCCAGCTCAGGCTTCCCAGACAGAAAAAGACATGACCAGCTCTTCCCAAAGCAAAGCCTTGGCATCCTCAACC
>JAUBOD010000159.1:538311-553117 GCA_032353885.1 Nothura maculosa
GTGGCAGTAACCCCTTGTCCCGGTGTGCAGCAACCCCTGCGGCTCCCCGGACACCCTGCAGAGCCCACCCGGGCTGCTTGGTGGCTGGGGAGCTGGTGCTCATCCCTCGTGGCTCGGACTTTCCGGTGGTGAGCGCTGCATGCAGCACAGTCCCTTTGCAGAGTGCTGCTGAACAAGCACTGTGCCTGCAGCTGCACTGACCCCAAGGCTGCTGCCCATTCGTACCCGTTCTGAAAAGAGGCCGCCCCATCCTCATTCCCTCTCTTAGGGTATTTATAGACACTGATTGGCCCCCCCTCAGCCTTCTCCTCTCCAGGCTGAACAGGCCCAGCTCTCTCAGCCTTTGCTCATAGGGCAGATGTTATGGGCTCCAGATCATCCTCCTAGCCCTGCGCTGGACTCTCTCCAGCAGCTCCACATCTCTCTTGTAACTGGGATGGGAAATGTTATAGTGAGGGAGATCCAAACCGGGGCAGGTTACCTGGCTGTGCAGCTGCCTTAGCTACTGAGGGAGTTCAGCTCTGTGGTAGCTGCACGAGCACAAAGCCGTGGCGGCTAAAACAAGGCCTGGCAGCCCCTTGGAAGAGGCTGCGGCCCCTGGTTATCTCGTGTGGCCCTAGATGTGCCCAGAGCAGGCACATCTAATAGTGGTGCCGAGATGGCATTCCCTGGGAGCCCCAGAAAGCCCGTGCTCGCCACGGCCCGCGAGGGCACCCGCACACAGCACGTGTCGATGCGGCGGCTGCTGCCCCGCTGCCTCTGCTCCCTGCGTGTCCCCTTCCCTCCTCCCTGAGCGTCCCTTTCTCTGCTCCCTGCGCATCCTCTTCTCTGCTCCCTGCGCGTCCCCTTCTCTGCTCCCTGCGCATCCCCTTCTCTGCTCTCTGGCTCTTGGTCCCATTTCCTGCCCTGGCTTCCCAGCCACACTGGGATTTAATGAGCCCGTGATCAGGGAAGGAAGGAAGCTGTGAATAAATTTCTTATGCCAGCTGCTGCTGGAGACTCACGGGCCCAAGGAAGAGGGAGGTTAGCAGTCACAGTTCAGCAAACTTCAGTATTTAACTTGCAAATGCCCCTTTCAGGTTCCGGGGGTGAGTAAAACACAAATGATTATCTTTCCCCTAGATCTCCAAGTGTGGATCATGGCTGAGCCACGAACCTCATGTTCCCAGACACACAGAGGCAATCACAGAGCACACAGGGACACGCTTGTCCGCCACCGCCATCCATCCCTGGCCACATGTGGGCACAGCTCCTGCTCCCGCCTGCGTTTCGCTCCCTCCGACTCATCCCTTGGCACCTCTAGGTGGCCCCCAGACCAGCTCCAGCTTCTCTGCGCCCTTCCTTCCTGCACAGTCTCTCTGTCCCTTTCCACCTTTGCCACAGAGGGGTATCTTGCATTAGCAGAAAAAGCAGAAGCTAATGGTGATGAGGGAAATAAATAAAAAGCTGGTTCTGCTGTTTGCTCAGGCAGCTTACCGGTCACCACAGGGTATGTCTGGGGTCCTGACACGTTGGTCCCCAGGTCTGGGTTAGCAGAGGTGGATAGACTTGATTTGACTTCATCGAGCCCCGGGGTCAGAGCTGGGAGGGAGTACTCATTACCCTGGGGAGGAAGGAGAGAGACAGCTATTGATGGGGCGCACACATGGGGCGGGGAGAGCCAAGGAGCAGCCCCTGCACAGATGGGAGAGCAGGATGAGGAGGAAAGGAGGAAGGCAGCGTGGCGGGAGGGCTGGCGGGGAGGCCGCTGGGACAAGCTGCTGCAGCGGCCTGTGGGCCGAGGTGTCTATGGGTGAGCTGGGCTCAGCGCTGTGGCCAAGGCGGTGCCTATGGGTGAGCTGGGCTCAGCACTGCAGCCAAAGGGTGTCTGTGGGTGAGCCGGGCTCAGCGCTGTGGCCAAGGGGTGTGTATGGGTGAGCTGGGCTCAGCACTGCAGCCAAAGGGTGTCTGTGGGTGAGCCGGGCTCAGCGCTGTGGCCAAGGCGGTGCCTATGGGTGAGCCGGGCTCAGCGCTGTGGCCAAGGAGTGTCTATGGGGAGAGCCGGGCTTAGTGCTGGGGCCAGGGGGGTGTCTGTGGGTGAACTGGGCTCAGCGCTGTGGCCAAGGGGTGTCTATGGGGTGAGCCAGGCTCAGAGCTGTGGCTAAGGGGTGTCTATGGGTGAGCCGGGCTCAGCCCTGTGGCCAAGCGGTGTCTATGGGTGAGCTGGGCTCAGCGCCCTGGCCAAGCGGTGTCTGTGGGTGAACTAGGCTCAACGCTGTGGCCGAGGGGTGTCTGCAGGGCGGGCACCGCATTCCAGGCCAGGGCAGTCCCTGTCCCAGTGGTGGCCGAGCAGAGGCAGGAGGCACCTGCGGGGCCCAGGGCCGCGGTGCCCCGGGAGGGCCCTGCCCTGCTGGGCCCAGCGCCGCCTCCCGCTGCCCTAGCGCCTGCCGAGCAGACAAAGGGCCTCATGGCGCCCCGCTCGCTGTGCACTGGGCTATGAAATTGGGGAGGGGGGAGCCACATGGCCGACAGAAGGGTGGGAGGGGGAGAGCCATTGAATCTGAAAGGGTGTCCTGTCCGAAAGGCTCTGGTAATTGCCTTTTTATTGTGGCAGCCTCCGGACCAGACGCGGGAGCGGGAGAAACCGGGAAGGCTACAGAACAGCAGAAAAAGTTGCTCTGATTAATATTACGTTAAATTAAAACTGATTTTCTGCTCTTTCTGCTCTGTTTTTTTCCATGCACCTCCGCAGCCCCCTCCGCGCGGCCCCCCCGGCTCCGGGGGGCTCCCCGCGCTGCCCCCTCCCCGCCCCGGCCCTGCCTGCCCAGGACTGCCGAGTCATTTCCAATTCCTTCTCGTATTGATCTTCCTGTAGAAATCAGTTTTGTAATTAGCTGCAAATTAGGCCTTCTACTGGGGGTGAGCCTGCCCCCTGATTTATCACCAGAGTAATTCGCTGTGATCGGAGAGAAATTAAAATGAACTCAATTAGGCTTCGGATTTGCTTTATGGGCCCTGCTCAGAGTTTCAGGGGGAAAAATGACTGTGCTGGTGCTTAATAGTCTAATGAAAGTAAATAAAGGTTATTCATTGTAATAAACCCAGGGACTCTGGGATGAAGGGAGTCCACAGCCAGCCTCTCCTTCTCTTCCTTTGTTGGTTTATGGCTTGGGGCGGTTTAAAAAGACTTTTGATTTTCGTTTTATTAAGACAAACAGCTTTTGGGATAAAAGGCCGGCGAAGCGGGGGAGTGAAGGGAAGGGTGCAGAGCTGCACGAGTGCAGAAAAGTAGGTTGAAGGCCAGAGTCTGGGCTGAGCTTTGGGATGTGAGGGAAGCTGCTCGCAGGCCCTTGCGCCGGGCGCCGTGGCCGGGAGCGCCTGGGGCTCCTTGTGGGTGTCCGTGCGGAGCCGGGAGCTGGGCCGGCCGTTCGGGAAGGGCAGCAGCCGCCGGGCGCACGGGCAGCGGGGAGGACGAGCGCAACACAGCGCAAGGCCTGGCCAGGGGAACAGCAGTGAGGGAGCGAGGGAGCCTCCCTGGCCTCGCCCTGCGGCTCCGGGGGCTCTGCATGGCCGGGCCGGCCCTCACCTGCTCAGATTTGATGTGCTCTGATGTTTGAAAGACGTCAGGGTAAGAAGGACGCTCAAAAACTCGATCTAAAGCTTCCAGCTGCTGCTGGGTAAAAGTGTCGGCACGAAGGTGCTTCCGCAAACTGTCCACGCTGCTCTGGGAATCTCCGTTGGGAACCGAGCCCTCGGATACATCTGCAGGGCACAGACAGAGAAAACGGAGTTAGCACCAGCCTGGCTGGGGTCAGCAAGGGACAGGGCCAGAAGGGAGCGACAGGAGAGGAGCTGCCGCCTGCGGAGCCAGAGGGAGAGCGGAGCGGAGCCGCCCGGCCTGCGCGGGGCTCCCTCTGCCGCCGGGGCCGCCTGCCCGGCCTCGCGGGCGCTGGGAGAACGCTGCTCCGCTCGGAGAGGAGTTTTGGTTTCCTGATTTTCAGGGAGAGCCTCAGGCGCGGACAGTGCCCTCGTACAGCTCCGGAGCGAGCGCCTCCCGGTTTAGCTCCCCAGTCACAGTGGAGCTTATGTCTGTTATGGTTTCCCTGCTGTCTGATCACATCCTGTCACATCCCAGATGAATCTTTCTCCCCCCACCCTGGATATCACGAGTGATCCCATTTCTGACTGTTTCACACAGACAAGTCTCTGTGGAGCCCTCTGTCCTATCCAGCATATGTTGGTTTCTGTTAGGATCTCTGCATGTAGCTGTTTATTTATTCCATCCCATATCTCTGTTATAAACCTACCACCAAAACGAGGAATGTGACTGTCCCCCTTCTTATCCGAATCCCAGTCTCACTCTGTGGGAATTGGAATCTGGTATTTTAGCTGGGAGAAACACCTTTTCTGGGACAAGCAGCCTCTCTGTCATGCAGGAAGCCTTTGTCGCCGTCCGACCTCACTGCAGTGTCTCCTGTCACCTCCCAGGTGTCTCTATCTCTGTCATGCCACCCTGTCTGATGTGCTAAGCCTGTCTCTGTTAGAGACCACTCATCCCCTTGAGGTGAGGCGAATCCGTTATAAATGTCCTGCCCCATCCAGAGAGACTCTTCCTGTGTGATAAACCAGCTTTTCACCCATCTGTTTTTTTTCCTGTTATCCCCCAACTCAAATGAGGTGCATTTATCTCTGTTATAACCCCTTCTTATCTGAAGTGAGCGAGTCACCTGCTATTAGCATCTGTCACAGCCAAGGTGAGTCTGTTATAACCTCCTGTCCCAGCTGAAGTGAATCTTCCTCTGTCATAATCTCTCATCTCGTGTGAGGCAAGTCTGCTCGTTACCCTCTTCTCCGGCCCTGCTGAGTATCTTTCCACCATCACTGCTCGGTGTAACTTGTACATAAAAGGTAGATAAGGAGGTACCTACTGCCCTGCATCCATTGCATCCCATACCCTCCGTGCTGCTCTACCTGTTGTCTTCATCGGACTAAGGTCTGACTATCCTATGACCCTGTGTGATCAGGTGCTCCCTCCTGCCTGCAGCTGCCTGTTGGCCTTTGCTGTTGTTCCTCAGCCTCTCCAGCAGCTTCCTGCCTCTGGAGCAGAAGGAATTGGCTGTCTGGCAAGGAAGGGATTGAGGCTCCTGCCTGGCCCTCTTCCCTGCGCCCCGTGACGGGGAACGTGTCCGTGGTAGGGCGCTGCTCCCGCGAGGCTGCGTGCCATTCCCTGTGGGAAGGCCAGGAGCAAGGCGCTTAGCCCACGGACAGGGCTGTGTGGGTTGCGTCCCTGGCACACTCCACATCCAACTGGTGGCCCAGAGTAATAACTGATCCTGCTGCCTCCTGGCTATGAGATATATCCGTTTATAGGTGATTATATGATATGATATAATCAATAGTACATTATATACAGTAACGTAGTACAGTACCACTCACAAGACCATAGACAATATTACATATTGATTTGTCCTAGCCTGCAGCCTTCCCTCGAGCAGCCCCTTCTTTCTCTCTCTGGCTCTTCCCACCCCTAGCCAGAGTGGGGCTCTTAACTGGCACTGATCCCTGGTGGCTTCGCTCTCCTCAGGCTGATTCCCACAGGCAAATCCTGATGTTCCTGACGGCTGCAGCACATGACACATTCGACTAAGAACAAATAAAGCAAAGCCCGGCTTGCTGGAGTGCATGGTGTTAGTTAGTGCTGACTGTGCTGCTGCTCGAGGGGTGGCTTTCAGAGGCCTAAAGTAACTTGGATCTCAAGCTCCTAATTGTAGTAGTCACTTCTTTCTAGTTCCCCTTGCCAAAAGCTGCCAGGGAACCGCAGGGTCCAGGCTAGGGGGGAGAAATGTGTCTGCAGTGACACCTGCCCTGGTCTGCCTGCGTGGCTAGGGATGGCTCTGCACGTGTGCGACTGAGCCCTCCTTTGGGTGATACACACTGGGACTTGTGCAGCCCGTCACTGCTTTGCTCTGGGTTCTGCCTCACCCCGTGAGCCCGAGCAGCCCTTTGACTGAGGAGCCCTGGTGGCTTTATTGGCCATTCCGGGCTGGCAGCCCTGCAGTGCTCCGTGTGTGGGGGCTCGAGTCAACACTCAGACTGCCTTGCGTTGTCATGAAGGCAGGTTTAGTGCCCTGCAGGCCTGGGCACATGGGTATTCCCTGCTCTGCAGACCTGGGCACATGGATATTCCCTACTCTGCAGACCTGTGCAAACAGGTATTCCCAGCTCCACAGACCTGGGCACACAGGTATTCCCTGCTCTGCAGACCTATGCACACAGATATTCCCAGCTCCACAGACCTGGGCACACAGGTATTCCCAGCTCTGCAGGCCTGGGCACATGGATATCGGCAGCTCGCGGGCGCCGCGCAGCCCTGCGCACGGGGCTCTGCCTTTGTGTGCAGGGGCTGCAAGCAGAGCCTTCCCAAGTCGCCGCAGGAGTCTCTTTCCCTTCATTTATTCAGGGGCCCTTCAGATCTTGACAAATCTGTCACTCTAAATTTGCGAGAGATTATGGTGCTCTCTCCCCAGCACGGAGAGAGGTGATATATGATATCTGCTGCCCCTATTGATTGCCTGATCTGGTGGCAGAGGGCTGGCGAAATGAACTTGAAATGAACATCATGCCTCAACTCATTGTGCGTATAATACACTACTTAATCCCACATTTTTCAGCCGCTATGGAATTCAATTGATCAATCATGTCCCTCTGATAGTACTGTTTTAGGGGTTATTGCTGCTCTGCTCACTGACCTTTTTTCTTTATTTATTTATTTGTGGGAGGGTGTGTGAGGGTGTCTGTGTGCGTGTACATTTGCCAAACTCGGGGCCAGCTGATGAGCAAGGTCCTCGTATAGCCGGTGGGAAATGAGAGGAAAAGATGATGGGAGGAGGAGCGGCAGCAGGGTTAGATGAAGAGGCAAAATGATCAAAGCAAGAGAATAGGCAAGCACGGATGGAAGACTTGGGAGGAGAAGGGGAATGAGCAGCTCGCACAGGAGGCCTGGCTCTGTGTGTGCGCATGGTGACAGGCTATGAAGTCCTGACCTCGGCCTTTCAAACCTGCAAGGACAGGGTTTGGGCAGAGCTGCAGGCTGTGTACACGTGGCCCCTGTCTGTAGCAGGCCTGGGCTGAGGCAGGGCACACGAATCCCGAGCTCCCCCCTGGCACAGGGTGAGCTGAGCGTGCGGCAGCTCACTGACAAAGCAGGGCAAAGTCAGAGAGATCCTGAAGGACAGATTGACAGGTTTGTATTGCTGGCGCTTCAGAGATTCACAGCCATGGATCAGTGTATTTCCTCCAAAAGCAAAGGAATGTAAATTCCCTGGTTATTTAGTGGTATCAGAACATACCACTATGGGATGTGGATGGGATTTCTTTTTTTTTCCCCAAAAAACATGAAGAGCCAGAAATTCACATCTATTTTCAGGTCCAAGTTGCAGTGCGTGTCTGCACGCGCAGCTCCCGAGCTGGAGCTGCAGGGGAGGCCTCAGCGTCAGCTGAGGAGCCGCAGAGCCCGGCGAGGACACAAGGAAGGGCCGGTGCCTGCAGGGAAGGGCTCGCCCAGCCTGGCAGCGCTGGCGCTGCGGGCTCCGTGCCACGTCCTGCTGCTGAGGGGCATTGCCGGGAGCTGAAGGTGCCTGCAGGGCCTTGCAGAGAGCAGGGCTCTCAGAACGGTGCTGCCCTTGTGGCATGAGGGCTGGGCAAGCCGCGCTCGCTTCAGCACTAGGAAACACCATCGCTTTGCCCAGCTCAAGCCTTTGCCCAAGCGTGGCCTTGGTCCCCGGGGCCCGTGGGAGCGCGCGGGTGCTGCTGGCATGGCGGGAGCCACCGCGCATGGCGGGAAGCATCCCGGCTTCCTGGGCGCTGCCAAGGGAACGCACAGAGCCAGAGCCTCCGGCACAGGGCACGGTGGTTCCACATGTGGCATTGAAAAGCCCTGACGGGTAACGAGGAAATGCTCTGCCAGAGCACACGGAAACAACTGCAGCTGTGTCTGACATGGGGAATGTGCCAGTAAAGAGCACCAAAGGAGAGAGACTTGCAGGCCTGGAAGCTGCAGAGACCTGGAAGCTGCAGCCTGGCACGGAGCAGAGCTGCAGCCTGGCACGGAGCAGAGCTGCAGCCTGGCACAGAGGAGATCTGCAGCCTGGCACAGAGCAGAGCTGCAGCCTGGCACAGAGCAGAGCTGCAGCCTGGCACAAAGCGGAGCTGCAGCCTGGCATAGAACAGAGCTGCAGCCTGGCACGGAGGGGAGCTGCAGCCTGGCACGGAGCGGAGCTGCAGCCTGGCATGGAGCGGAGCTGCAGCCTGGCATTAAGCGGAGCTGCAGCCTGGCACAGAGGGGAGCTGCAGCCTGGCACAGAGCAGAGCTGCAGCCTGGCATTAATCAGAGTTACAGCCTGGCATGGAGCGGAGCTGCAGCCTGGCCTCGGCGCTGCCCCAGCTGCTCTGCACGGCAGCAGCTCTCACCCCTTCGCTGCTTTCCCTTCTCCTTTTTCCCTGTCTGATGTGTTCTGTGTCCCAGCACAGCCCGGCCTGTCAGGCATCTTTCCTGGCCTTCCCCCGGGGCCCTTTCACAGCACTGCCAGTTGTTGCAGTTTCAAACTCAATTGTTCTCCTCGGTACTGAGGCAAATGGAGTCATTAATTACCTTCTATCGGCTGGGCCGAGTTCAGAACGCGATCAATAGGCAGCGCTTGTCATTCAGGGCCGCGTGCGCAGGCCCGGGAAGCAGCCGAGCCTGCTCCGGCAGGGAGCCCCGTTCCCTTCCGCTGGGAACGCTGACCGGCTGCATCCCACCGCGGTGCCACCCTGCTCCAGGCAGGGAGCACTGCCCGGTTTTGCCTTGCCTGAACGGTGTCCGGGTGTAGGCAATGTGAGTGACTGCTCTGATGTTTCTAGAGGGGGCAACCTGCATCCTCAGTGATTAAACTCGTATTGAATCCCCCCTGGAAGTGGCCAGGGCAAAGAGGAGCAGCCCTAATCTGGTCATGTTTTCACCTGTGTAACATTTTTACCCTACTCCATTGCATTTGGAAAAAGAAGATTGCAAAAAAATGGATTTACAGTCCTTCCAGAAGGATAGAAGGCATAGCAGGGCATAGAAGGAGTCTATGTTTTGGGCAGTGTGAAGGGAGGCTTCTCCCCTGAGCAAGGCTGTTCTGTGTTTCAGCCCACACAGGGCTGCAAGAACCATCATGGCTTTCATTGCAGTGATGGAACTGGTGGGAAAAAGGTGAAAATCAGATGCAGGAGAAACCCAGGTGAAGGCAGGGCAATGAGAGCAGAGCATGGAAGGTGCTGGCGAGATGCAGCAATGTGTAGCATGAGAGTAAATTCAGGGCTACAGGACAGCGAAACACGATGCCCTAAGAGTGCAGGTTCTTTACAGTCTCCCTCAGAAACAGGGACAGTGGAAGAGGAGTGCTGGAGCAATGACACCTAAAGGAAGTTCAGTTCCTGAACTCCCCGCTTGTTGAGGTTCTCGCGTGCATTGGCAGCAAGGGAGCCCCCAAGCCCGGATCCGAGTTTGCCGCCCCGGGGCCGCACGGCCCCGCGCGCTCCGCGTGCCGCCAGCCATGGGGAGCACACAACCCGCCTGGCCCTGCTACCTGCGTGTCGGGCTCTGGAGAAGAAAGGCTGCATGCGAGGGCACGGCCGGGCACCCCGGGGCATCGGGGAGCCCTGAGCGCGCCGGCCTGAGCAGCCCCACCGGAGCTGCAAGAGGCCCCTTGGGGAGCGCATGGGAAAGGGGGGCCCCCGAGGACAGGAGCCAGGCAAAAAATTACATCGCGTGCAGCCCTAACTATGCTTGTTTAGAGAAACTGCTTGCATTTATGAAGTCTTTGGTGCGGAAAGCAGGGTTGCAAATGACTGCATCAGAGCGACAGTAAAGGCCATTAATTTCCTGTTATGTTTTCCTGTGTTGGGGCCTTTATTAATTTAATTTTACACTGTCGAACAACAGCGAGCGCTGACACTGCCACACTCGGAGGCTTTTTTTTCCCAAGCAGTGCTTTGCCTGACATGCAAATCAACACTGCTATCAGACACTGGCAATGAGGGAGGGAACCGGGAGCGGCGTTGTCCCTGTCCAGCATCAGCCTCTGCTTGTGGGGATACCCTGAAACGGCACCTGAGAGGGCACCAACTCCGCAGCTCAGCAGGTCCAGATCGCGGCTCTAACACAGTCTAGAAAATATAAACGTGCCTTTCTCTATCCTGTTGGATCCACTGACTTGGTCCTCCCCTGGAATGCCTCTGGATATGTCTCTTCCCTCCGTTTCCCCTGCCCACGGCTCCCCCTTTCCCTCCATGGGCTCGCCCTTCGTTGCCAGCTCCACCTCAGCCTCTGCAGGTGGAGGTGCTGGGCCTGCCCCGGGGCCGCCTGCTCCTGCATCACGGCCCGGGAAGCTCTTCTGAGTCAGCACGGAGCCAGGGCTGGAGCAAAGCGCTTTGAGAGCCACCATTGCTTCATGTGCCATAAAACAAAGGCTCCAATCACTCAGAGTCATTAAAATTCCCATGGCATTTTTTGCAAGAGTGCAGACATTAACCTGCCTGTCCTGAACAAAATCCAGCCTGAGTGATTACCCACAGCATATCTGAATTCTCCTGTGGCTTCATTTGGACATGGCACAGCAAAACTGCTGTGTTGCTGCCGTGCGTTGGTCAACATCTGCCAGGCGCCACCCCGAGTCAGCCGCTTTTCCCAGCAATGAGGTCTCCGAACGGGGAGGTTAATAAATAGGGTATCCTAGAGCTGAGGGACTGCAAAATGCCACGCGATGAAACAGCTGCAGGCTGCAACGCGCCGCAATTAGCCCGGGCTGTCACCGGGTAAACTCTTCTGAATTCTGGTTCCTCTAATAACTGTAAACGGTTAGGAAAGCCATTTGGCACCTTTCTGCATGAACTCATATGAAGTCCCTTACCGATGTGTGAAAGATCCTACGTGATACAGCCCCTATCTGTGCCCTACGTCTGCGATCCGTTCAGAGCTGCAGGAGGCTGGTCCCAAACACCCTCCGTTACCATCGGTTTGACAAACTGCAGAGAGCCAAGCAGCAAAAGGCCTAGGTATCTTTGGGGCTTAACTAGTTCCTTCTTATTCACCGGGATTTAACTGGGTTCTCCCAAACTCCAGCCTAGTTCTGATCTGCATATAAAACCAGTTCTTGTGTTCAAGGACTGTCCAAGCCCAAAGCAGCGGCTGCTTTGGGAAGCCGGGCACGGCACTGCCTCTGTGCTGTGGAACTGTCCTCAAACAATTCCGGGCAGAGAGGCAGGCGACCAGCACGCCTGCTCGTGCCCAGCCGGGTACCTGCTGCAGGAAACTGCTCCCCGGGGCCACGGGCCCTGCCTGAGCTGCCCGGCACGTGTGAGGGCCCGAGGCCTCTGCAGCCACCGCCAAGGGCTGCCTGGTGGTGGCCTTGCCCGGCGGCCACAGAAGAGCTGCAGGGAATCCAGCATTCCCGAGAGGGTGCCGAGACATTCACAAAGGGTATTTTTCTTTAGTGTGCGTTCTCGTGACATGGTCAGTCACTAGTGTTTCCCTCTCTCTCCCCTCCAGTCCAGCCGCCTCCTTGCCCTTATCTCCCCAGCCGTGATTCTCACGGGCTAATCAGTAGGTGAGATCTTGCTGCTTCCTCCCAAGACCCCCTGAAACAAGGCCAGAGGATCTGATACTATGACTTAAGGAAGCAAAGAGCTCCTGCTCTTCTGTCAAATAACTGTGGTCCCCATTTCGGGAGGAGGAACAGGGCTTTCTCTCTGGCCCCAACTGAGAACAAGGTGCCCGGTGTTTCCGTTCAGCACCAGGAGCCAGGCCCCTCTAGGGATGATTTCCCTCTGTGAGCAGCCAGCGATGCTTCATGTGGCATCAACGGGACCTGAGCGCAGGGATGGCCAAATTAGGAGCTCATCTGTGCGCTGGGGAAGGGCTGCTGGGCCCCATAGTGCCAGGGCTGAGGCCAGAGAGAGCCAGAGAGAGAAAAGGGAGAGAGGCCGAGCCGTCCTCCGCCGACGCCGCCGTAAAGGTTGGGATTCCTGGGGCCGCTCTTGTCTAGTGCTGTCAAGGTCAGCAGGTTCGGGTTCACTGAACGGTCAGGATGGTTTGAATTACTGGCACTGCCTGCCGATGCCTGCGCTGCCTGCGATCCGTCTTGCGGCGCCTGCCGCGGGTGCTGCTCCCGGCGCGGGGCAGGGCATGTCAGGGAGGCAGATGCTCTTGTTAACAGCACCGCTTGGGAGCAAGATTTAGAGAGCCGAGGCCATGCCCGAGAGAGGCGTGCACTGAGCGCGGGGAGGCACAGCCTGCCGGCCCGCTCGCCTCCCACCGGGACACGCTCCTTCCCCGTCCCAGGGCTCTGCCTTCAACCACAGGTGGGAAGGTGGCTTGAACAGGGCCTATCGAATCCTTACGGGGTGAAAAACTACCGGCAAAGATTTCTTCTGTGCAGAGTTACAAGGATGACGTGCTTAGCGAGCAGTGAGTGACGGGCCAGTCCTTAGGTAAACCCTGCTGCAGGGCAGCGCGAGGCGAGCGAGCGGGGCAGCGCGTTGCAGCGCGGGGCGCAGCGCGGCGAGGAGCTGTGAGCGCAGAGCGTGTGCTGGGTGGCAGGACGGCAGGGCTGCAGGGTGATGGGGCTGCAAGGTGACAGGGTGACAGGGCACCTGCCCGTGTGTGCCCGCGCCTGCCTGGGCCTGGGCTCTGCCCGCGCTCCGGCAGGAAGAAGCGTGCGAGAGAGCGCAGCAGCGGCACGTGAGGAGGATGAACACGGAGCCGGGAAGCGGTTGGGCACTGGGCACAAATACAAGAACTTCAGGTTTTACAAGAACATCAGGCTCCTTTCACTGCCTCTCAGCAGGACTACACTAAGAAAGCTGCCCCGCTCAGTTCATCAGCTGGGGTGTCTGCCTTTGCTTCTTGTTCTGGGGCTTGCTGTGTGCCTCTGTGAGCCAGTGCTAGCTTATGGATGCATCCCACCACAACTGTGTCTATGTATGTGTAGCTTGGGCACTCCCGCCTCCACCAAACACCCTCCTGCACTGTGGCCCTTGGAGGAAAACGAGGGTGACCCAGAATGGAGCTGCAAGGGGCTGCCTGTCCCTTGTGCCAACACACAGAGCCTCCTGCGCGGCACTGGCAGTGCCCGTCAAGGCCTGGGGGAGACCAGGGCTGCCTTCCCGGGCCTGCTCCGGAGCAGGGAGGCAGCTGCCTGCCCGAGCCCATGCCCTGTGCATGAGGGGCACCGGGGCCGGCCACTCCCGGGCCCCTCTCTCGCTGCGGAGCGACGGCTCCGGCAGGAAGGGTCAGGGCCGCAGCCCGGGATCTGGCTGCTTTACATTAATGAGATACACACAGTGTAATCCCGCAGTGGAGGCAGCTCTACAAAGGGGTAATAGCAGGCTGCCATGAACAGAGCCGCTCAGGTAATTGGTTTATCTATCTAGCAGCACTAGTAGCAATCTCTGCACAGACAGAGTAGCAGTAAAGTCTCTTCCTTAAGGCTATTTCCTTTGTCTTTTCAATTGCTTGCACATCCATGTGAGAGAGAGAGAGAGAGAAGGAGAGAGAGCGAGCTAGAGAGAGAGGGAGAAATGTTAATTTGTGAATTAATGGCTTTTCTCAGCGGAATTGTAAATTCAAATGTCACCTCACAGGGTGACACTGCGCCGGGCTGCTGAAGAAGCAGTGATGGGATCCCCCCCGTGCTATGCCGTGCCCGTGCCCATGCTCGTGCCCATGCCGTGCAGCGCGGCCCTCCCTCCCGCCGAGGTGGCAGCGAGAGGAAGACACTACTTTGAACTGGCGCTTGCACGGGGCGCAGGGCTGGGGGCGGCTGTGCCCGACCCTCCCTGCCGCGAGCGCCGCCAACGCTGCCCCCTCTGCCTCCTTCCCCCCATGCCAGGCCGAGTCCGACACAAATTATCGCCACTGCCCCCACCCCAAACGAATCCAAGGATGAGCTCCGGGAGGGCTCCTTGGAGCGAATGCCTCTGCAAGGCTCTCCTCTCCCGCAATAATCAGGTGAATTAATGACCCTGAAGTTAAAGCGCGCGCTCATCCTCGCCGTGGTGCGGCGTGGGGAGAAAGCCTTCATTGTTTTCGAGCAGGAGGCGGGCAGAGCCAGGGAGATTCATGGATGGAGATTGAATATGCAATTTTCTTTCACCTTGCCAAGAGCTGCCCCTGGGCTGTGCCTGGCCTAAATTTTTTTTTTTCCTCTTGCCATCTCTGCCTTATCCGGCCCTCCCACCTCCCTTCCATTCTTTCCAGAAAATTACCTTCAAAATTGATTTCCACTTTTACAAACAAATATAATGGGAACATGAGGGGGGAAAAAAAATCTTGGGCCGTGATGAATTAGGGCTGTCAGGTGCTTCCAAGTCTCCTTTGTTTTTGTTTTACTGCCTGTTAGGTTCTTTGTTTTTCCAGCAGCTGGGAATAGTGCCCCTGCCCACACACTCCCTGTGCTCCGTGGCCACCGCCACGGAACGTGGCCGTCACCTGATGCCGTCACTGCGCCGGCCGCGCGCTCCGCTGCGCTGTGCGGATGGACACAGCGCCCCGGCCTCAGCGCCGGGCTGCTGCTTGTGTCCTCACGGAGACTCGAGGGGTCCCGTGGAGACGTGAGAAGTCCCATGGAGACATGAGAGGTCCCGTGCTGCTGGCTACCTGTCCCCCCAGCCCCGCGTGTGCCTGGGAGCCGCCCCAGCTCCTCTATACTTCACAGAATCACAGAATATATAAGGTTGGAAGGGACCTCTAGAGATCATCTGGTCCAACCTTCCCGCTCCGGCGGGCACACCTAGAGCAGGTGGC
>JAUBOD010000159.1:559063-579780 GCA_032353885.1 Nothura maculosa
GCTCAGAGGTCCCCCATGCAACAGGCAGCAGTGGAAAGCAACATAATAAAGGCAAGGCAGAACCAACCAACCAGCTCAGGTACCACTCTTGGGAAAATTCACCTCCTGGTCCTCAGTTTTTGAATGTACCCAAATTAAAGAGCAATTTAAGACAGAACATTTCCAAAGTCACCATAACAGCACCAAGACTTTCCCCACTTCTCCTAACCTTGGACCTGGGGCTCCAGCTCGTGGCTCATTTCAACATTCACTGTGCCCTTCCCTCCTTCCCAGGTAGGAAAGAGAAGGAGATACCTTAATCCTCATTTCTCTGGGCACCAGAGATAACTAGATAATTAGATAACACTTAGGGTCACAGTGCTCAAATACCTCTTGTTCTGCTTCCAGAGGGCTTCAAATATGGCAGTCATGCAGCAGTAGACACTACCCATCCAAAACTGGGCCCTTATAATCACGTCAACTAATGCAGCTCATGGCCCATCACAGAGCAGGAGCTTGTTTGCAAGGGGAGTGCAGGATCCTCCCACATTGCTGGTGCTTCCCCACGACAGCATTTGGTTAGAAAGCAAGTCAGGAAACGTTGTTTACCTGGGGTTCAAACCCAGGCCCTGCTGCCGTGGAGCTGGTCCCTGGTACTAAAACTGATCTAGCCCCTGGAGCAGCTGCAAACCTTGGCCTGAAATTGGAGCCTGTACATGGGGACAAAGAATATAAAAGGGAGGATAAACTTCTCCCCTCCCCCTACCTTCATCACGTTTCCTCTTCTCGCCATTCGACCGAGGAATCCCCAGGATCCCGTTAATGGAGTAAGAGCCCACTGGATCATTGGAGGCACTGGAGACGGGAGGGGATGCTGTGCTGGGCACTGGACAAAACGAAAAGGGAGAAAGGGCCATGAGGAGAGCGGCGCAGCACTCAGGGACCCCAGCTGGAGGCTGCCCGTGCCACCAGGCTCTGAGGAACGCCTGGGCACGAACAACATCCCGGGCCCTCACGCGAAGCACTCGCACTAATGCTCCTCTGCTGCTAAATTCCAGCTTTGCCGGTCCAATCCCCTGCTCCTGCACCACATTGCCAGTCCAATCCCATGCTGTAGCACCACAGCCTTGCAGCTGAGACCAATAGCAAGAGCAAGTGTGTTCCATCAAGAACCTGGGCCTTGTCCCAGTGTTCCAGCTCAGAGCAGGTTTCCCAGCAGAGCTGAGGGCCACATCCACATGGGCTGTTTGCTAGTGACTTCCTAAGCTATCCATGTTTTGACCAGAGCATAATGCAAATCCTTTCCTCCCAGCACTTATCCACAAGGAAGGCACACATTCTGTCTTAGCCAGACCAACCTCTTACATGTCCACCCAGTACACTCAGTGAAGCATCACCTCCTCTTAGCGTAGATTAGAAGGATTTCAGTGCTTAGGCCAATAAATTCAGTTCCTTATTAGGACAAATCAAGAGCTGATGGTGCATCCTCCAGCCCAGGCAATCTCATATCTCCTGTGGCACTGACCAGTGCAGACAAGCAGACTCCTCCTGCCGCTCAGGGCTGGCCAAGTTTTCCTCATGAGTTCCAGTGTATCAGAAATGACAACTCATCCAGATTAGAAATAACCACTTCATGATAACCAGGGTTTTAGAGTACAGACCGAGGAATTCTGCATCCAGTAGGCAGAGCTGTTACATCCCAGCGTGCCCCAGTAAATAGGAGCATACCCCAGTTCTCATGGGCTGTCCATACCCGTCGTTCAAGCCATAAAACCTTGAACCAAAGCAATTAATACCTTCAGTTCAAGCTTTCCAGAATGGAGCAGAACCTGCCAACACTGCCCAGTGCTGACCCACACGTCCCGGTCCACCCCAGAACACAGGAGGCTCCAGCAGCAGCGCTCCCAGCCGCTACCTCAGCTCAGCCAGCACATTCCCTGGACACCGCAGCGCTTCTCCAAGAAGGAATGATATCTGCCAGCTCCATCTGGTGTGCTCAGTGCTTCCCTTTCCCGTGAGCAAGTCCAGTTAAAAAGGGCATCCAGAAATACCGTTCCATAACAGCCCATTCCATTATGGGCTGAATTCCATTATGTCCCTGAACACAGTTCACCTACAGGATCATACCTGGCAGCAGTGTCCATTTAAACCAGCCTTTTCCAGTCAATCTCTGCACTGCAATTGATTGTCAGTAACCACCAGACAGTGTCATGGGCCACGGCTGGCCCTGTATCTCACAGTCTCCCACAATACAGCGTGTTTCTTCCTGCCCTGAATTGTTCCTGGGTTACAGCGTGTTAGCAGCAAGGGGCATGTTCACCATGCGGACCAGAGCCATCAGTGAAAGCCATCACACATCTAGCACAGTGCCTTTAAACACCGCAGACGAGCAGACGTTTCCAAGCTTTATTACAGTCTCCATCTTCTGCTCATCTCAATAAAGCCATCTCCCCTAGCAGCAAATATATTTTCTGAGTGAAAAACACCCTGGGGATACCTGCCTGCAGGGCTAGAACAGGGAAGAACTCAGTTGCAAGGCGTCAGAAATATCTCTCTAATCTGTGTGCCAAAGAAATGGGCCAGTTCCAGCAAAGGGGAAGAAGAGAAACAGGGAAAGAGAAGGGCAAGGCAAGGTGGAATAAGGAGACAAAAAGATGGCACTTCGATAGGACAGTGGTAGATGCTTCTCTTTAGGGAGTAAAAGTAAAATGGATGTAGAGACCGAAACACTTTGAACAAGCTTATACCTTGAGGCAGTTTTTCTGCCCTGATACCCCTCTCTGCAGTGTAGTTAAGGCAATGGAGAGCAGAAATGTGGATTCCTCATGAGCTTCCTTTCCCCCCACCCCTCTCCCCTTCGCTCTGCCCAAGGCCCTGCCAGTCAGACTTGGTTTCCCCAGCGAAGCCTCATCCCGGTCCACCCCGATCCCGCGCGCCAGGCCGCTCACCGATAGTGTGTCCTGGTGCGGTGACGCCGCTGCCGCTCCCGTCCGGCGTTGGGTGGAAGGGTTGCTGGACTTTGGTTCGGATAATCCTGGAAAAGAGCAAAACGTGGTCAGAACTCAGCTGCTCGCACAGCTTCTCCGTGGGTTCCTACAGAGACCGGAGCAGTCGCCGTTACCCGAACCTCGAAGGCCTTTGGGTGCAGCGTTGTGAGCAAGCGCGGCTTTTGACTCCCCAGCCCGGGGTTCTCCTACTTTAATGGTCATACGACTTAGATTCAGTTCCAAAAGGATTGTCCCCCCCAACTCTGGATATTTACTGCATAGCTACAGTGCTCACTGAGCTTGTACTGGTCTCTCCTATGTGCTAGTGACTGTGTTATCATTTGTGACCTGATTGCAGGAGGCCCATTTGCAGCTTGGTCATCTGGCAATCTTTGCAGCTGGAGGAGCCACTGCTGGACTTGCCAACAGTGCAGATTTCACTTTGTTGTGTGCCTGGAAGATACTTTCCTGGCTTTGAACCGAATGGCTACAACTTATGGAAGGCTCTACAAAAGCCCTTATCCTTCTTAAACGAACAGTTGGAGCAGAAAGCGTCAATCGGTGGGAAGAGGTGACAGATGACCAGGAAAAAGAAGCTGCAGCCCAGAGACACCTTTGGTCTGTGCTGGGTGGTGAAGGAGCATGGGAACCCCAAAAAGGAGCCTCAGCCCCTGCCCCTGAGCTCGTAACGCAGCCCAGATTGAAAGCGAGCTGAGCTGTAATTATCAGCGCTCCAGTTCCTGTTACAAGGCATCCTTCACTGCTGGGTCACTGGTTCCAGTGCAGCTGAGGTCAACAGTGAAAGAAAATCACTAGCATCTAACCCTGGACTGGTGGGGCCCTCTCCACTGGCAGCTGCTGGGCATTTGTGGCCTAGGAAACACTCTCTCACCAAGGAATTTAGCAAGTAAGGCACAAATTATGGAGGCCATGGAGAAAAAAATCCCTCTGGGATTGAAAGCAGTCTCTCTGGTTGGAATGAAGGTGTGTGTGCTCTTTGGGCTCTGATTCTGGATCTGTCAGCTCTGTGTTAGCGGAGTTTTCATCTGTCCCCAAATATCCCTCCAAAGTGGAAGTAACGAACTCAGTGCTGCCCCTGCCAGCCCCAGGCTGCTGCTGGGAGGCTCTGCTCCCTCAAACACACCCTCTGAAGAACAAGTTGGCAAAACTTCAAAGAGCAAATGTTTGTCTGCACATATGTCATGGATAAAGCAGCCTCTGAGGTGGGCAGAGACTTTGAGAGGACTTTTCTGGAAAAGCATCACTGGTCAGAGTGAGAGATTCTGAGGGAAAAGGAGCCCATTTCTAAGCTTGTCACTTCAGCATGATTGCAAGTTCAGTTATTTACATGATGAAACCTGGGCAGTAATTGGAGTGGCAGAGAACATGCCTGGGATGTAGGATGTAGCTGGACACAGGTACTGTCAAGGTTCATGGAGACCCAGGTCCCCATTAATCCCAGTTCATTGGTACTGGGAGCCCTTATTTACAGCTGCTGAGGACTGAGGCAGAAGGTCTCAGAGGCCCTTGGGGCCAGATTCTGAGGTCCTGCTGATCTTCACTAGCTGAGGAGCTGAGCTAAGAAGTCTAGACCAGGGCAAAAAATAAAACTTTCTTATTCTGCTTTTTCTTTCTTCTCTCTCCCATTCTCCCCGCAGCCCCCTGAAGTGCCACTCTGGTTGTGTGAGTTTATTGATTCCCCCCAGCCCAGAGAAACAGAAAGAGGGGATGGGGTGCAGGCAAAGGGATGGAAATAGAAAGCTATAAATTATTTGTGACAGGAAAGCAATAGTGCCAGAGTGCTGAGCACAAGTCCCGTGTCACTATTAGATTCCTTTTAGCCTGATGACACTGTAAAAGAGGTTAAGTGTCTGATGGAATCGTACACCTTGGGGGCAGGGGCAGTCCGGGAGCAGAACAAGGCACACACAGCAGGTATATCAATTCTCCAGGCCAATAATATTCCCCTCATTGATCGCAACACAAAGTTCAAAAATCTCATTATAGCCAGGCAGACCTGGAACTTTTTAAAAATCAATAGAGTGATATAATGTATGTATACTTTGTATAAATGTATCTATCCATCCATCCATCCATCCATCCCAAATCCGCCGGAGGCAGTCCGAGGTAACCTACACATTATGCGGTGTTATGTTCTATTGTTCTGGAGCACAGGGAATGGCTTAGAAGATCCCCTGCAGCCTCAGATGACATATTATAAAATGTCCTATTAGCATGAGATGACATCAGACAGTTCCTGCCATACGGAGAGATGACATCAGGCGGTTCAGCCTCTACTCAGGGCATCCATAGGATGAGCCTCATTCCTGTGGAATGTGTGGAGTGAAGCTGCATGAAAACTACCACATCTGGAGAAGCCATTTAGAGTAAAGCAGCCCGTGAAGCAGTGGTGGTGCTAAACTCCTGCCCGCGATGCTGCAGAAACTGAGGCAGGGGGTGAAGAGGAAAGTGGCCTTTCCTTGCCTGGCGGGTTGGCTGTCCGAGAACACCGGTGAGTGGCAGCGGTGACTGCGCTTGCTGAGACCTGTCCGCTAGGAACTGGAAGACCACCAGCCCGCTGCACCAAGTGGCCATCAGCTGGTAATGATTTTTGGTCACCACCAACCAGGGCCCGGCTTCAGCTAGTGACCCTGAGGTGAAAGGCCCTGCTGAAAATCATTCCCCTCTTCAGAAGGAAACGAGTTTTGTATCACGGGAAAGTGTCTGGAAACAGCGAGGAGAAAGGGGAGCATTTCTATTTCTGCAGCTGCTAATGACTTGGATCAAATAATTCTTGGCATTGAGTGACTGAATCTAACAAAGCCTCAGCACTGGTGGCATTTCCCATGGTTAAAGGAAGAGGCTTTCCCCAGCAGAGCCCCTCGCCTTGCAGCTGGGCTCCGGTACCATGAGGGAAGGAGGGAGCTTTCCAGGGCACTGACGTGAGTAGGGAGCAGGGCCGCCCTGCTCGGAGATGGTGCTGCCGGGGCTGATGCTCTCGCACTGAGGGGCTTTAAGGAGTCTGTGCAACGAAACAGCAGGGGCAAGGAGAGCAGAGCTGCCGGGTCGCACAGCAGCACTGCAGCCAACCTGCAGGCTGCAGCCTGGGCCGTGCTGAAAGCTCCTGCCCTTCCCAGAGGCCAAAATCGGCACCAAGGCAGCTCAGCCGCGCCAGCCTGTGATTCCTGGAATACTGCTCTCCAAGAGGGAACAGAGCCTTGATCTCCTCCTGCTGCTTTTGGTGGCCTCTTCCTACCTCTGGACACCACACAGACACCTGCCTTTTGCAGAACCCTTGCTCGGCCCTTCCTAGAAAATGAGGGAGCACAAATCCCGGTGTGCCGCTCCGCAGGGCTGGGTTCTTGAAGTAAATGCAGATTGTTCAAATGTCTTGCTTTTCTCAAAAAGAAATTGGCACTTTGCACTAAAATCATCCCTGCTCTAATTCCATCACAGTGAGTGATTCCAATAACAGCATTTGTGGTTAATTAGGAGCATAAACTAATACTTATTGTAAATCCCCATTTTTCATTTTCCAGTGGGGGATTTCTGTATAAGTTGTCTCCTTTGAGTTTCAAAGAACAGGCACAGATTTCATCCCTAACCTTCTGAAGATTCACCAGAGGGACGTTTAGAGATCTTTGGTTGCAGTAAAGCTACTGGACTTCATTTTGCAATCTGAATTTAATATTTGATACGATGTTAAGAAATGGCATGTTATTTCATTACAGGACATATCATCACACATGAATTATAGATCCACTCCTAGGATCCATGGGTTACTGCAGTTGATTTGCAGTAACCCTCCCTACAGTAAATACCTCATACAGCTTCAGCTGAAACCAACTGCCCATTTCGGACTCTTCTTACTTTCCTAGCACTCAGCATTAGGTCAGGAATTTCTAGTCACTCATTGCTGCTTTGTTATTTCTATTTAAATGCAATTCCTTTTGCTGACTCTGAATACGCATGGACAGATAAAAATCATCTATCCTGATACAAAAATTATAACCATCTCTAATCAAGTTTACAGATAAAACTAGCTGAGGTATAGCCCTTATTGAAAAGCAGATTTTTTTTTTATTTAATTGTAAACAAGCAAGTGAAAATCACTTGTAAATCTGCCTAGGAATTGTTTGCTGCAAGAAGGACAGACTAAAGAAACGTCCCCCTGCTTCTTGACGTTACTTTTAGACCCACTTCTAGTCTGAGGCCCTCTGTGGTTTCACCTCTCCTGCTATTGCTGGAGGAGTCTATAGACAATAATTCAAATGCATAAATCTTAGTTATCTAGGTGGATGCCCGTTCCCGGTGTGGCAAGAAGCCGTGGGATGGCGCAGGCCGGAGGAGGCTTGCCTGGGATGAGCTTATTTGCCCACTGCAGAGCTCTTTACCGAGGCTGATGAGAGGGGGAAGCGGGAGGTCGGGACCCTCCGGGGCTCCAAGTTTAGCAGATCCTCTACTGCTGGAAGAGCTGAGTGAAGCTGCATCAAGAAAAGGAATGGGGTGGCCTGCCGCCCCGGGGGAAGACCTTGACAGACTTCAGAAAGCACCCGTGTCCTCACTTGGGTCGTATTCTATGACTGGGTTATTTTTCAGAGTGGAGGAGCTCAGCCCACAGAGCACCAAACACCTTGTAACTCCTTTGGAGCATTCGCATTTCACATGTGAATTTCACTATCAGAAGCGCGTCCCGAAGCCCCAGGGTGTGTTAGTGGCCAGTTAAAGCAGCCCTGGGAGGGCAGCAGCGCTGAGCGAGGGCCGGCCCGGCTGCGTGCCCTGCCATGGGGAGCCTGGATGCCCATTCCCGGTGTGGCAATAAGCCGTCGGATGGCTCCATAGGGAGCCTGGTGCCCAGTGCAGTGTTGTCGGCATCCAGGTGTGTCCAGGAAGGGGGAACGTGGGGCGGCAGAGCGAGGTGCCCTGCAGCCACCGACCCCGCGCGCCGGCCGGTGCTGCGCGGGCGCCCAGAGCTCGGAGCGTGGCTGGGGTTCAGGCGGGACGCTCATGGGCTCCTGCGCTTGGCTGGAGTCACGGCTCAGCACCAGGAAGGGATGAAAGTCCCCTTTGCCCCGAGCTCCAAATAGAAAGCAAGCTCCATAGCATGGTGAGGAAACATGAGCAAGGGATTTGGGGGGTGAGGGCAAGGAAATAAGAGTCTGATAGAGCCTAATCCGACTTAAGGAAAGAGCTTTGGTTCCTTGCCCTGCCACGGACCTCTCATGACTCCGGACAAAACGCTATTTCTCCATGTGCTGCTTCCTGCCTGAGGAGAGCAGATAGGAGCCTGCCTTGCCACCTGGGGCACCGGAGGACAGCTGGGAGGAGGAGGGAAGGGCTCAGGCTCACTGATAACGGGCCAAGTGAGTGCTCCAGCGAGCTGGAGCACAGCGTTGGCTGCATTCCCCTGCTGGAGCTGGAGTGCCGTGTGCCCTGCTCACGGCGGCTGGTGCGGAGGCATAGGAGGACGGTAGGAGCATAGGGGCTGTATTGCAGCTATGCCGACTTCAACTGCACATTTAAATTTGCAGCAGCAGGTGTAGTTGGAAAGAGCAGAGCTGCAGTCGTCCCCCCAAAGCCATAACAACTTCCAATGGGATGTGCTGGCGATAGCGGCTTCCCCGACTGCCCCCAGAATCTGTGATGCCACTCGCAGCCCCAGCAGAGCAGCTGACACTGGCGGCAGCAGCAACTCGGCTCCCGGCTCGCTGGCCCCAGGCTCCGGGCTCCGACCTGCCTGCCAGGGCAGCACAGCGCCCTCAAATCCGGCCACGGGCAACAGTCACACATCCCCTCTCCCTTGCCATGAAACCTGTTTCCTTCTCCCCACCTTTGGGCAGGGGAGAGAGGAGAAGGGTTATTGCCTACTACCTTAGTAACCCCTAGGTATGATAGTCTGGAGGCAGATAGAAGATCTTAAGAAGCAGCTGCATAGGGATTATCTATTTCTCTGAAGTAGATGAGAGATGGAAATGGAGATGCCTTGCATATCTCAAAACATACTCCCTCCTGAGGTTGTCTCCTCCTCATCTACTGTTAATCTTTGAAGCTCAGTCAGCTTCACTAGTGCTACCCTGACGTGGATGCCTGAAGAGGTGGGGGAAAGGACCGCTTCATTCCAGGTTAGGCTGCTCACATCACACCACAAGAGAAAGTCCAGTCCTGTCCTTTCCTCTTGCTGTAAAGAATGTTTCTTGGCTGCACTCTGAGGAGAGGCAGAATTCATAGCAACAGTTTTACTATCTGAAGGGCTTAGAGAGGAGCTAGGATTTTTTTGTTGTTTTAAATCAGTGACCCATGATGACACCATATGGTTTTATTTCATTTAATTTGGGCAGAGCATTAACGTTCAGCTTCTAGCAGATCCCTCCCTGCCCATTGCAGCTCTGCTGTGTTACACTGTTCGAGTCCAGAAGGAAGGCAGAGGGTGGATGGAGAGCAGGGCCAGGGGAAGGCAGAGGGCTGTGCTGCGCAGGGGCGAGCAGCGGTTCACACGGCTGCACCGCTCCGGTGCTCCCGGGGCCGCCGCCTCCATCCCTGCGCGGCCTGGCCTCCCACGGCCACTTTGAGAAGCAGAATCACAGAACCACAGAATGGGTGAGGTTGGAAGGGAGCGCTAGAGATCATCCAGTCCAACCCCCCGCTCCAGCAGGGACACGCGGAGCACGGGGCGCAGGGTGGCATCCAGGTGGGTTGGGAAGATCTCCAGAGACGGAGACTCCACAGCCTCCCTGGGCAGCCTGTGCCAGGGCTCTGGCACCCTCACAGGAAAGAAGTTCCTCCTCATACAGAGATGAAGCTTCCTGTGTTTCCGTTTACACCCATTGCCCCTTGTCCTGTCACTCTCCCATTTGCCCGGGAGCAGCAGTGTCAGCCCCTCACACAAGGGCGCGAGGGCGTTGCTGACCTGGGCCAGCCAGCCTAGGCTCTGCAGGAGCAGCGCAGCAGTGGCTGCACAGGAGACCTGTTCAGTTCCAGTGAGTTCACGTTCACAGGGCTCGCTTTGCAGCCGCAAAACCAGAAATTCATTAAAATCCAAACATCTAGAAGATGTCATGTGATTTACAAGATAAGGGAATAAGACTGGATCTGGGTGCACATTCCAGGTTTAAGGAAATTTAAGAAGAGTTCCAAGAACAAAATGGCCTGATCTTGGTCCCTAGCAAACCAACATCCTTGCTGATCTTGGACCTAGCAAACACAAGGCATAGAAGAACTACCTGGGACATCTAATCCAAATTCCAATATCATAGGCAACCCATGAGCAAATACGCGCCTCGGAGCGTCCATGAATATCCATTCCAGCAGCTACAGATCTATAAATCCCCCTCAATAAACATATGATCTCTATGACAGAAGGATCTCTATGACAGAAGACCAAAAGCCCAAAGAACTACAGCAAGTCATGGACAGAGAGCTGGAGAGAGCAAAGGCGATGCCAGTGGCTGCATCTCCTTGACCAGCAAGAGGTTTGTCCACAGAAAACATGCAGCTACCTCGGGGATCTTAGGATCTAATCATCTTGTGAGGATGCATCTCCTTGGCCCTGCAGGCAAAGCAGCAGCTTCAGCATCCCCGTCTGGCCCGCCCGGCTGCTCAGGACACTTCAGGAGCTCACAGGCTCGCTGAGGTTAAATATCTTAATCTGGAGCATGGGAACTTTTAATTGAAAGCTTTGCTTTGAGCCCGTTTTTCATTATTAACATTCAGGAGCCTGTGCTGAATTCCTTGTGGACATTCATTTTGATTAACAGAAGGCATGTGTGCACTAGGAAAAGAGTCTTGAGCTGGGGAGAAACAGATAAATGCAGCTAATACTGTCAGGTCTCCTGCAAGTCTCTTCATACTCAGTATTTTATGTTAAAGCTCTGATGTTGCAGATAAGCAATGATGTGCAAATCTCCCCTTTCATTTAAAACCAAGGTATTTCTGGCTCTCACAACTGCAAAGAGCAGGTGGGAAGTGGGCCCTGGCTGCCTCCCAAAGGCCCAGAACCAGAGGCAAGGAGAAGGAAACCCACATACATTCTTATCCAGTCTTATTCACAGTCCTGTGAATCTTATGCTGGTCTCTCACTTTCCGAGAATATTGACTTAACATTTTTTTTTTCTAATTTGGGACTTGGCAGCGTTTTATATTAGCAGTGTATTATCTCTATAGCTCTGGAGTTCTCCGTCACAGTGTTTGCTTGAGTCTGCTGGGGAGTGATCCTATTTAGGAGAGTGTCACCTTTCTTCTATCAGAATCAGGGAATATTCTATAATGGAAAATGATGTTTGACCAAACTCAAAGTAAAAGACTACTAGGAGTGTGTCAGTTTAGATCTAATGTTAGTTTTATCTTGCGTTTTAAAGAAGCAAACAAGATTGGCAGAGGAGTTTCAGCCCTATCAGAATGGGGAAAAAAATCCATCTTAAATTACCTCTTCGGGAATTTTTGAAGCTATGTTAAAAACAACATTTGAATCATACTTTTTGATTTTATTGAAACTGCACTTTCCAACTACACTGAAAAATAGTTGTAGACATTTTCCTTAAGTTCTGATTATACATATATATATATTAAAAAAAAGGGACTTTCTGGAGAAAACCTGCCTCCGTGTTCTACTCTTTACTGCTTTTTCTTGTTTATTTCTTGTTTTTTTTTTGTGCTACTGAGCGCAGCCGGCCACAGGCTGGTGCTGCGGGATGCTGGTGCTGCACACACTTCCAATAGACAGTGGTGCACACTTCCAATAGAAGTGGTGCACACTTCCAATAGAAGTGGTGCACACTTCCAATAGAGAGTTGTTGCTCATCTCAAGCAACGTGCTAGCGGGGCAGAGTCATCCTCCCGTCACCAGAGCACAAGCCAGGAGCCGTCTGTGCAGCCCCATGGAAGTCATGGACAGGTCTGAAGCCTCCCAAATGTCACCCCTGTCTGTTTGCCTCTCTGTGCTGCGCTCGTGGGCTATCAGCACTAGCAAGTTGTAATTTATCATATGAAGTTGTATGTACATGTTTATCCTTGCCTATAGATCTGTATTTATGACTGTGGCTATATGTAGTTAGATATTTGGGTCACATATTATATTCAGACCCCATGCAGAACTAATAGATGTTTTAATAAACATTTATTCAACCATTACAGTTTTTAACAGAGTTTAATAGGCAGATAGGCTGTTCAGATCTGTGGCTTATAACCATCAACAGCCAGCTATATTGATGTTTTTGTACAGCACCCAGCACAGTTATTACAAATAATAAGTCATAATCATCTAGAACTCATCCATAGCAAGGCTATAATATCCATTATGTAATATCTAACATGTATTAATGCTGATGTATGATTTACGTGGAACCTCGCTATATTAAGGCTCATATGTCTGTAGATTTTGCATAGTTGTATAAATTAGTGAGTTGGGGTCTGTTTTATTTTTAAGTGGCCTATATGGCCCCCGTTTGAGACGCTGCAGAAGTGTGTGTATTCTGTGGGCTTTGGACAGCGTGGCTGTTATTTATGTGACTGTTTGTGTCGTGCTGGTCTGGCTGGTGGGAATACCCTGCACGTCTGAGCACCATCGTTGGCCCTGCAGAAATAGGCCCTGTCCACAGGAGTTAGCAGGGCCGGGCTTGCCTACGTGTGCCTATGCAAAAGAACTGATTTGAATTACCTGGAAGTGTGAAATTCAAACGCTCTAGTTAAACTACATTGCACCTCTGGCTCCCTTGTTTGGAATTAAGACAGCTTTAATTTAGTTTAGCTTAATTCACTTTGGAAATGAAGTAACCTAAATTGAATTTAGGACACTCAAATTTTGAATGAGCAGCCAAACAGCGTTTTAATGGTTTTAACCAATCCACTTTCGGAGCTAATTCAGATTAATTCTCCTGCTTGGCCCTGCGTAAACGAGCCGGCCGCCTGCTCCTTGTCAATGGAAGCGCCGCGGCCGGGGCTGCGGCAGCAGCAGCCGGGGGGCAAAGAGGGGCCCGAGGGCGCCAGGCCGCCCCGCTCTGCCCTCCCCGGCCTTGGGCAGCGGCACTAGCTGGGAGAGGGCAGAGAGCTGCAAACACGGAGTATTTTAATGTTCGGGTGCTGCTGCTTCGGCCTTTGCAGGGGAAACCTGTGTTGTTCTGGGGAAACGCAAGGCGCTCTTTGTAAAAAGCACCACATTCTAAAGAACTTGCCCTGTTTTTATCCAAAGCAGTCTGAGTCAGGTATCTCTTCCCCTAACAGATCAGCATACTTCTCACCCAAAATGAACATTTGCTTCATTGTCTGAGTCAACTCAGCCTGGGAACAAGCTCCAGAGCAACAAGGGTTTGTCGCTATAGAAGACACAGGGACAATGATGCTTTGAAAACTCTACTGCTTCTGCATTTTTCTTGATTAATCTGTAGTCTAAGAGCACAGAGGGTACATAAGGTGGCCCCAAGATTTTACCTTGCCATTTTATAAGGACACTTATAAAATCAACCATGAACAAAGCAGTTAGAGACACGTTTTTTTCACCCACAAATGCTAGTATTTTACAGCGTAATTCTGAACATTTCAAACTTATCATTATCTTGCTTAAATTAAACCACTTTGAGTACTTAGTCAACACATATTTTAGTAGAAAAATGATGTCAAACATTGCTTTTATCAGAATGCAAAGAGAAAAGACCTTGAAAAACCACATTTTGCCTCTTTGCTAAAATGCCAGACAGACAAACAAACCAGCCCCGAACAGAGGAAAAAACCCTTCCATCTCCCAAGCCATAAAGCACTGCTTCCTGACATGGGGTTGCTATATTTTTGTGCGCTTGCTATTTTATGGAGTTAGAGCTCTTAGTAAATGTTTGACGGATTCTACAGGATCTACACATCCGTCTGCTTGGCCTTTTCCCTGCGTTTTGGCGTGGGACAGCGGCCGCCGGGGAACACGGTGACATCTCCTGGCTTTTCCTAGGGGAATTGTGGACAAAGATTGCCTTTCCCGACATGGGTGTGGATAATGCGGATGGCGTCCTGGTCCCGAGAGGATGCTCGGGTGTTGCACCAGCCCCTTGCAGTGATGTCCATGGCTGCATGTGGTGCCTTTGCGTGGCAGGGGTTGGGTGCACGACTGTCCACTCCGTGGCTGTTCCTAGCCCAAACTATGGCTCTTGTGGAAGAGTTCATCTCCCCAAGAATGTACGGAGCAGAGGGAGGTGCAAGGGAAGGAGTTATTAAATGCCAAGCGGATATGCAATAAATCCCATTGATTTTACAAACTCCAGCTTGTCTTCAATCTCCTTCCATTCCTTATCCTGGGGGCATTGCAACAAAACCCTATTTTAAATACCTTTTCTTCCCCCTCCCCCCCTCCCCCTCCTCCCGCTCCCCAAAAAAGTGTCAATATTTTATTTGGATTTTTAACTTCGCTCCATAACAGTTGTTTGACCTCCTGACTTCTGCGAGTCACATAAATTCTGGGACTTTATTCAGGAGCCATGTTCCTGCTATTGAATAAGCAATTTGGGAGGGTGAATTAATGACTTGTGCTGTTGCTGGAAAGTCCCTGAAGAAATATTAAAATTGCTTGCAGACTGAATCAATACTCACTGAACACCCAGCGTGAGGAGCCGGGCTTTTCAGTGGCTGCGGCAGCCGGCCTGGTGGAGGAAGGGGGATTCCTGCACGCTCCGGGCAGCAGCCTGCCCACATGCTGCCCAGCACTCCCAGTAAGAGACAATTCCTAAACATGGAGTTTAGCTACAGCTCGTGCCGCCGGGAAAGGGCTTGGGAGATGGGGCCCCTCTGTCCTTGCCCATAGGAGCAGCCGGGATTTGCAGGGGCCGCTGTTCAGGCCTAGTGTTAAGCGCCTGGCCCAGCTCGCTCTGGCAAGGGAGACTTCCTGGCGTGTGGGGCTGGGACCAGCTTCATGTGGGAGCTCCGCACAGCTTTAGGATGCGCTATGTCCCCTCCGCACAGGGGCTGGGACACAATCCCACGTGATCCTAGGAGCCACGAGTCCCACCAGGACACGGATGTGCCCCGGCTTCGGGCACTTCTGCTCCCCGGGCCAGCAGGAGCCACTCACACACAGACCAATTCTGCTCTCGTCCCCCTTTGCCCATAGTGGGTTTTGTTGCCGGAGTTTTTCCAGCCCCCTTGGAGAGGGCAGCCCACATGTTTTGCCATTGTGTTTTTGAATGGCTGTTTTGTATTCGCTTGTTGGGCTGCTATTATTGTGTATTAACACCGGGGTGGGTGCGCTTTGTATGACCGCATGTCCGTCTCATTGATTCCATCAGGATTATTTTGTAATTGTGTGTCGCCGTGATTGAGTTAGTGTGCATTTCAGGGCTCCTGTGTATTGAATAATGATGTCAGGGATTGGCTTGTTTGCCTGGGTAATGGCCTCTTTTCAGTGCCGAGAGTGAATGTGTCCTTCTCGTGTTTCCCGTGCCGGCCGGGGCGGGATCGCTTACACGAGGTGATTCCTCAAGATGCCCGCGCGCCGTGAGCAAAGTCCCCCCCGGCTCTGCCTTCCCGCGGGAAGCGCAGCTTCCCAGGGAGCGCAGCCACCATCCATGGCCGTGTGTGTCCCGCACACCTCTCTGCGTGGGGATGGTTCAATGTGTGCATCTGCGGGCACGCTTAGGCCCTGCCTAAGGCTTATCCACTGTGTTCGGAGCATGTCTCCGTGCCCTACATCTCTGGAAGCAACACTACGCTGAGCACTTCCCAATAGATTTCCCAGAATCCGTGGAGATCTATAAGTGACTACATGCGTCCAGGCAGTGCATATGTGCCTTTGCAAAGGCCTTTTTGTGTGACTTTGTGTACGAGCACATGGAGGGCCCCGTATCCATTAGCAGACACATGTGCTGTGTGAGGATGCTCGTGCATGAAGAGCTCTGAGCTGGCCAGGGTCTTCCATACCTGCAGCAGTGAATGTGGCTCTGTGTCAGCAGTGTTTACTTGTAAATGCATGTGCTAAGATGTATTAAATGTGCAATGAATCTCTGGGTTTCTGATTGTGTGCACAGTGGGTAGTAATGCCCTGTGACAGTGTAACTACATTTGGTCACTTGAAAAATAAACAAGGCAGCTCAGTAATTTTTCTGCTGATGATTAGGTGTCATTGCTGCACAGATTTATTTGCTGTGCGCAGGCAACGTGGTGCTGGAACCTCTCTGTGCTTCGTGAGGTGTCAGGACACGGCTCAGCAGCTGTCACGGCCAGACAAAGTCATGCCACAGACTACAAAAGACCAAGACAGCTTCCCAAGAGAGCTCCCAGGGGTATCCTGTCACCAAAACATCCCGTCGGGGGAGGCCTGCGACCTTCCCAATCAGGTCATCTCCGCTACCTCCGCCGTGGCTGCCAACAGGTAACTCCGTCCCTCCTCCCTGCGCTGCCTCAAGCCTGTTCCCGCCTCTGCCTCCTCCCTTCGGCTCTCCTGCTGTTCCCCCTTCCTCCTGCGCTCTCCCACCTGCCTTTGCCCTTGAGTGGGGACGTGGTGCTGAGCCCCCACCCAGGGGTGGCAGCCGCTTCCATAGGGGCCCAGGGAAGGGCAGTGAGGAGAGAGCAAGAAAGGACCTGGTGGGAAATAATTGGAGGCCGTTAAGGAGAGGAGCCCAGCATATCACTCCGGTAATGGAAATAAATTCCATTGTATTTGCATTTTAATTTTCCACATAAACAAAGGCCCAGAGTGCGCCGGCTTCGCCAGAATCACCGGCCAGAATTTAATTAGAAATGAAAAGTTTATAGGGTCCTCTTTAATGCGATTAATGCACAGTTAACATTTATCACATACATATGCTGGAATCGCCTTTTTTAAGCAACCACCGTCCATGAAATGAATTTCTTTTCAACTTTTTTAGCGCGTGTGAGGAAGGCTGTCTCTGGTGAGGCGGTCCAGTGAGCACACTGCTGACAGCTTGGTAAACTGCAGCCCGCAGAGGCTTAGCAGCCCCCTTCCTCACCGAGGAAAGTTCAAGGTGGCTTAGAGGGAAGCATGGTCTAGTGGTTAAAGCCCGAGGTTGGGAGTCAGGGGATCTGGGTTGTATTCCCAACTCTGCCACTTGCTCACTGCATGACTGACTTGCTCTCAGTGTCTGTTTCTGTGGGTGTTACAAAAGAAATCGGCTGGAAGAAGATATCTGGGCTGCAGCGCCGGCTGCGCCTCAGGCGCTGCTGAATGTGGCCCGAAGGGGCTCCCGGTGGGACCTGCGCTGCGCTGGCCTCTCTGCTCCCATCCCAGGGGACCCGCGGTGCCGGCCCTGGCCGCTCGCACGTGTCCGGAGCGCTAGGATCCGGCCATGCTGCCCTAGTCCCAGCCCACCAGGAGCCGCCGAGGCGACCTGACGCGTGAGGGCCGCACGGCAGCCGCTGAGGTAATGGCGGCCCTGCCGTGCGCTGCGGGCCCTGCCGCTCCTGCCCAGGGGCTGGGCCCCAAGCTGCCCAGCCGGCGGCACCAGGAAGCGCCACGGTGAGTCCAGACAAATTGCCAGAATCCTTCCTCCACCAAACAAGGCCCGCAGATAAAAGATGGAAGGTGAGCACCTCCACGGCGAGCCTGTGTCCCGCTGCCGGGCCCAGCTCGGGATCCATCTGGTCACATCCCTGCCTCCTCGCGGCTGCCACGCCGTCCTGCCCCTTCCTGCCCATTCCTGCCCCCAGCAGGATGCTCCATTTCCCCATCCTGTGCTCCGCTGCCCACACAGGCGAGGCCTGAAGCCGCCTCCCCACTTCCATTCCTCCTTTCCTGGCACGCAGACAAGCAGAGCAAATCAACCAGGCCCATGGGCACACGGAGTTCGCATGTTAGGAGCACAGCAGGGGAAGGAGGAACATGAAACCTCTATTGATCCCTTGAGGAATGATGTCCCTTCCTTATCTTATCAGATTCTCTTCACTCTTCAATTATAGTCTGTTGAAATTGGCCTCTTAACCCAAACAAGATAACCTGGGTAATGAGGAGAGCGTGAGGGGAGGGGAGGGAAGAGTCCAGTGCATTAAACTGTGGACACTGCTAGAAATATCTCCTCCAGCATAACCCCTTTCACCCCCATTCCTCCAGGCACTGCCTTCCTACAGCCCCAGGTCCCTATACATTATAGTAGCACACATCCATAGCCTTGCAGATACACGGCACCATATAGAGGTGTGGGAGGCTCCGTCTAGGGCATCTCTGTGCCTGTGTCTACCTGCAGCACCACGTGCCTTCCACGCTCACCACCTCAGCACACACCGCTGCCACACGCTTGCAGGCAGGTTTGTGTCACTAGCACTGCCTGTCACACAGGGCAACGTGGCTCCCGCGTGGCCTTGTTGAGAGGTCTGCACAGAAGGGCTCCTGACAAATACACGGGTCCCTGCTAGGCACCCGCGTGTGCATCTGTGCTCACCACGAAGAGCAAGTGCATCCCTCTGTTGCCTGCCAGCAGGAAACGCGCTGCTTCACGGTCCTGCAGAGCTGGGTACAGACACAGCCACACACAACTAGGTGGGCTTCCAAAAAATACATGCCACCATGCCTTTGCTCTCCTCTAACTCGCAGTGTGTACCTGCAGAGCTACAATGTTTTCCACCGAGAAGCCTGGTCTTAGTCCTTCTGCAGACCCGTTTGCACACATTCAGATGCCTGCAGAAGCCTATACTCCCAGCTGAGCTGCCCTGGTTACATGCCCACACTCCTCCCCATACACATGTCACGGGGTACAGGGCAAGTGTAGCCCAAATATCCATTACAGAGCAGGCTGCCGGGTGGAACAATAGGGGCTCGGCAGCCTCTCCGCACAGGGGCCTGCAGCTCTCCGTGCTCAAATTACTTCAGTGAGCGCAGGATGATCCAGGAGCACATTCAAATGGTGCAGAAGGCGTTTTCGTTTCAGAAAGGTGGTGCTCTAGGCGCCACAACGGCTTCCTTTACGAGGCCGGCACCCTCTGCATGCATTTGTCCAAATCCCCACAGTCACGTTCCCCCTGCCTTTTGCTCTTCGCGATTCCCTCTGTGGGCACCCACCTGGGATGGGCCACGCTGCCTTGCACTGCCCATGTCCCCTGCCAGCAGCTCTGCCAGTCTGGCCTGCTGGGCACCCAGCAGTATCTGTTTTAAAGGAGCACTCACCCATAGCCCCATAATTTTCTTTAAGTACCACTGCAAGTTACAAAAATGTATGTAAGCTACAGAAGGGGTTAGGATCACAGAAATCATGTTTTCATACATTTATACAGAGGCTGTTATGTGCTAATGGCCAGATACACACATGCAAGTCTTCCCTACTCTCCAGCTTGCCTAGCTTAGCAGAATTCATGCCCAGCCACATTCACTTGTTCCATCCCCGTCCTGCTCATGTCCACACGTGCAGACCCCTGAGACGGGCGCACACGTAGCCTGAGATTGTTAAAGCTGCACAAGGGGGCTGGGTATTAATATTGGGAGTTCCCTCCCGTGCCTCGTTTGACATGGAACCGCAGCAGGTCTGCTCCTGACAGCAGCCAAGCCAGATCTTCCAGAGCACTGCGCTCGGCCGTTATCCCGTGCCCTCTCCTGCCATCCACCCCACACAGCTCTGCTCCCCACCCACCTGGCAAGGTCCCCTCTGTTACAGACAGCACCACAAGCACAAAGGCTCTCTAAAACTTGAGATTTGCCCTTTGTTCAGTAGGGAGAGGGGATTTGTGGCCTTATGCATTTTCTGCTCCACCTCTGCTTACACAGCCTTGGTTGGTTTGTACCCAAAATTACACTTCCCCTTTGCCCTTGCAGTATCCACACATGGATCCCTTTCCTCCAAAAAAATCATAATTTCTTCTCCTCTTTCCTACTGGTTCTCTAATTTAGCCATTAATTTTATATATATATGTATTTTATGTGTACATGTATATACAAGTTTGAAAGCTGGAGCTTAAATAACCAAGAATGGTTTTCTGAGCTTAAATTCAGGCAAATACTAACAGTGAACTCCTCTATTATATAGCTGCATTATGCCACAATCTTATTTGTTTTAGAGGCTGACCTACCAAAAATGATCTTAAAGAATTTTTAGAAAAATATGACTATGTTGAAGGCAAAAGGCCATTAAGAGGTGCCCAAACGTAGTGCCCAAAGACTCTATCACAGTTTGAAGAGAGTGTTTGAAAATGGGTGGCGAGTAATGAGTTCTCTCTCATATTTTAATCCAGCCTGAAGAAACAGAAGCTCTATTAAAGAAAATGAGGTCTAGCACTGGGAATCAAAGGCTGGCAGTTAGGCCCTGCCTAGCTAGAGCAGTTGGTGCCGTTTGTGTTGCCAGAACCACCTAAACTGCCCGTAAAGAAGAGGCCGTGCAGAGCATCCTGCCTGGCAGACACATGAGAGTTTCGTTTGTGCCTTTGTTGTCTTGTCACATTCTCTGCTTTTCTAGTCATAAATAATGAGCAGAGATGAATTTACCTTGCAAAATATGGATACCTCTCAATTGAAATATGGTGATGGGCGTTTTGACCGGAGCCCATGGCTATTCTTGTTGGGATTTGCCTTCCAAGCGGAGATGGAAGTTGAGGCCTGTGCCCTGAGGTCTGCGGCGAGGAAAGGCTGCTCCCCTTGGCAGAGAGCAGGAACTGCTCAAAGTGGAACCAAAGGCGTAAAAATCAAATTGGCTCCCGGGAGAGGAGAGCTAAGAGGGGCGAATGTCAGCAGGTCTCTGTGCACACGTGTGCCTGTGGTGAGGGGCTGTGAGCGCTGGCAATGAGGTGCCATGCACCGTGTGGGGACACTGCGGGGATGGCAGAGCCAGGGCACCGGAGCAGCAG
>JAUBOD010000159.1:605310-616095 GCA_032353885.1 Nothura maculosa
AAAGGAAAGGAAAGGAAAGGAAAGGAAAGGAAAGGAAAGGAAAGGAAAGGAAAGGAAAGGAAAGGAAAGGAAAAAGCGAGGGGACGTTTCTAAGAGCGTCAGACAGTTGGTAGGTATCAGAATTAGAAGGGAAAAGCAGCAACATTTATTGCAGTCCGCGCCGAGGCGATTTCCCCCCTGGCGTTTTACGGCGCTCCTAAACCTCTGCCTCGAGCCCTTTGGAAGCGCGGGGCTCCCTTCCCGCACTCCCTCCTCGCACGCTCCTGGGAGCCGCTTCCCGCAGCGCGGGGCAGGAGCAACAGTTCCCGCACGGCGAGCGCGGGAGAGGCGGCAGGAGCGGCCGGGAGCGGGGCGGGAAGCGGCCTGTCCTCCCCGTGCCAACTCCAGCCGCGCTGGAAAACTCCCGCACGTGGAAAACTCCCGCACGTCCCGCATCGGCGGCGCTCGCAGAGCCGGTCCCAATAGTCACCCCGAAGGACCCAGTGTCCTCGGACAGCCGCCCTGTGAGGCTCCCTTGATCTCCAGCCCTGCCCGAGTTTCCCGAGGCTTTGGGGGCTGGAGTAGGGTCGGGAGAGGAATATTGATGGGCAGGATAAAAGCCGGGGACGATGTAACTCGTGTGCCTTTCACCTTATCCCAGGAGCAGCGCCTTTGTGCTCGGGACACGAATCCCGGTTCTGGTCTGGGGGCTGCGGAGAAAAGGGAAGTTTGCGGGTGTGTTTCCCAGCCGGGCTGCGGGCAGCGCCCGCTCCCTGAACCACTTGCTATGAACGTGTGTGCTGGGGGAAGGCTGCAGGGGCAAGAGCCGCTTCATTTCCAGGCGGTTTCTTATTACTCTTCTTAACGCTTAGAAGGGAGAGAAAATTAGGCACACAGCACACGTTTTGGCCACTTCATAAAAAATGCAGATTTGAGAGATGATGTGAAATGTGCCCCGGAGTCAATGATTAAACAGAGCTGAGTACAATATTTTTCCCTATTTGGAGTTGAGATGAGAAGTGCCCCCGAGCTCCCTAGGCCTGGGAAGAGCCCTTTAATAAGTGATAAACGGGCCCGAGCTCCCCTGGGGAGGCTGGGGGGCAGCGCGGCCCCCCGCACGGGCGCGTCCCACGCGTGGAGCCGCTGTCCCCTCCGCGACGCCCTCAGCGCGGGGCCCTCGTCCCGCGCAACTGGGGACTCTGCGTGATTCGGGGAGCAAACGGTTGGTTTGGTTCTGATTTGCAAGCGGGGAAGTGGCGAGGGGCCGAGCGCCGTGGGCAGCGCCCCGGTGAAGTTGAGTGGGCTCCACACGCAGAGGGCCCCGCCGGCCCCGCCACGGCCACGCGCGGCGGCCACGGGAGAGGACAAGTGACACGAGGAGGGCCCCTCTGCCCCTTCCCCTGCCCCACTGCGACAGGGGCAGAACGCGGAGGCAGATGCTCAGGGAGGAGCGACACCGACGGCCACCCTCCCCCCAAAAAAGGGAAAAAAAAGAGAAAAAAATAGGGAAAAAAAAAGAGCAGGTTCAGTTCCCCTTTTCTCAAGTGTAGCCCTCGCTTCGGCCCCCGCCGCCAACTTCGGAAGGAGGAAAAAACGGAAAGGGAAGGAAAGAAGAGCGAGAGAAAATAAAAATCGAAGCTTTCCAGCCCGCTGGAAGAAGAAATGTGTATTTCTTTTCTCTAAACACTCCTAATTTTTCAAGCCAATTGGAAATAATAAAATGTATAAAGAAAGCAGGGATGCAGTTTTCCAGAGCTCAGCTGCTGAATAACTCCTCATCAGCTGCACCGATTTCTTTGATTAATCCCGAGGTCTAAAGCAGAAGCATTTCCAATATGATACCTTGCACGCCAAGCTGCTCCTGCTTCCCTACTTTGTTAGACTCGTTTATGTGCATTTTTTAAACAATAACTTCAGCTCCTTTCCCCCTTAATAAATCCCTTCCCGAAGCGGTACCTGCTTTCTAATTGCCCTGAATAAATGTCCTGTCCCCCTCTGCCGCTCCCCGCGCCGCCCCGCGCCGCTGGGGCCGGGGTCGCCCCGGGGGTCGCTCCGCGGGCCACGTCCCCCTTCGTGGCCCTTAACGCAGCGGTGCGGGGCTCCTCCCGCAGCCGCGCGGGTAACGAGCTCCCTTCCTGCTGGACGTGGCGCCAATCCCCCCCTTCCTGGAAGATGGAGCCTTTATTCCCAACTCCACGCACACATATACGAAATAAATTCGCCTGTGGAGAGGAATACAGGGAAATATTTAGGAAATGTAGGATATAAACGTAAATTTCTGTTTCAAAACGAATGGGTTTGATTTCTGTGTGTTTTGTCGCCTGTAGCCGTTTCGTTTGGGGACAGGTAGGGCACATTTAGCCCCAGAGGGATGCCCCTGTGCAGAGGGCTGGCGGCGATGCCCCTGCAGCCCGAGGGGCACATCCCTGGCACGGAGCGCTCCCTTCTCCCTTTGTGCACGGACACAGCGGGAGCGCGACCTGAGGCGGCTGCGGGCGCCGCGCTCCGGCCCCTCGCAGGCCACGCCGGCGTTTGCGAACGCGCCTCGCCACGCGTGTCCGTGTCCCCCGGGCGCTCCTTGCAGCGCGGCCGCCCGGTCCCTGCTGCGCTGTCAGCGGCGGGGCCGTCGTGCCGGCTCCGACCCCAACTGGCGCCAGGAGGCGGCCGGGGGTCCCCTGAACCCCGCAACCCCCCAGCCCTCCGCACAGGAGCCGCGCGCGGGCTCTGCCCCTTCCCTTTGTCGCCCTGTCGCCAGCTCCGCGCGCAGCCGGCGCGGGCAGCGCTATCGATGACTTGTAACTAATAACGAAGGGAGAAAACACAAATAATTAGCCCCGCCCCTGCTCCTTTCAATTACTCTAATTAAAAACCCGAAAGGCAATTCCTAGGCAATATCTAATAATAGAATTAGCAATCGGATCCATCATTTCGCTCGGGGATTTACTTGCAGGGTACTCTGCGAGCTCTATTAATAATAATAAAAAATCCTGCTAACCCTCTTTTTAAAATTAATAACTCTGTAATTATAATAATTTTATGTGCCTTTTTATAAGAAGAGGTTAATGTTGCCACAGTCTGGGGATGGGAAGGATGAAGTGAAGCGAAATACTGCTGCTTAAACTGACACCTTCCTATTTTATTAGGAGACATTATTATTATCAGACATCTGCAGGTAGAGAATTAAAATTAAAATCGCTTTCAACAATTCAATACACTTTTTATCAGCCATCTATCTGAAAATCATGAACATTCATCATCGGAGGCATTCTCCCTGAAAACAAGAACCCATTCAAATTTTATACAAATTATCATATTTATCATAGTCTGGGGCTGGGGAGCGCCGAGCGCCCGCCGGCTCCCGGGGGCCACGTCCCGCTCCCCTGGCCCTCGCAGCGGCCCCGGTGGCCACGGGCGAGTTACCCGAGCGGCCGGCGGCGCTGGGGGGCTCCGCGCCCGCCCGCGGCGCCTCCCGCGGCTGCGGCGGGAGCGGCCCCGGTGCCTTCGCGGCGCGGATCCCGCCGCCCTTCCCGCGGGAGCCGCCGCGCGCTCCCGGCCCTCGTGGAGCCGGGCCCGTGGCGCGGGGGCCGAGCGGAACGAGGCGGCGAGTGCGGGAGCGCGGGGGGGACACACGAGCCCCCGGCCCCGCCGCCCCCGCCGCAAAGTAGTTCCAATACAATGTTTGTTAACTAGGTTATCTAGGCTGTAGAAGATTTTAATGTTGAATTTTATAGCTTTACCACGCTCTACCGTCCTTGTGAATATTGTAATATTGCATTTTTTACAAGTTACTCTTCTGTTAATGTTCCAGCTAGTAACTTTTATAATCCTCCTCAATGAAATTTTTTTGTATTCTTCCGCACCGTTAACCTCAATGGCGGCACCTCAGCCCCTGGCAGGAGGCAAAGATGAAATGAATTCCTCTTTAATCAGAAATAATAATAATAAAAACACACACAAGGCTCCCTCTGCCTTTTATTTCTGCTTCCCGTTCCGGGGAGGGGGCCGATGCCCGAGGCCCCCCGGGCCGCTGCCCAGTGCCACATCCCGGGCTGTGCTGCGAGCAGCCCACGGAGCTGAGGGGACACAGGCTGCACAGTCCCATCCCCGTGTGGAGATGCAGGTGGCCTGGGATGCACCTTGGGCCTGGGACGTGGCCGAGTCCCCCTGCGGTGCCACTTGCCATTGGCATCATGGAAGGCCAGGGAGATTGGCACTGCAGCTCCCGTGGGTGTCACCGAGGGGCTCCGTGTCCCTCGGAGCGGCTCCCGCGGCTGCAGCCCCCCGGCTCCGCTCGCTCCCTGCGCCCGCCTGTCCCTGTGGGGCCGCATGGTGCTGGAGGGAGCCGGAGGTGGAACGTGCGCAGGGATGAGCTCAGCCAGGCCGCGCATGGAACGTGTCTCCTTAGATGTAAATAGGGCTAGAAACTACCTGCACATGACTCCCCCAGCCTCTGGACCCGCTTGCCACTGAGTGAGATCTGTGAGTGCAAATATCAACATCTGGCAGCCAAAAGAACCACACGGCAGGAGGGCAGCGAGCGCCCTCAGCCCAGGGAGCCGGTTTGGGACCTGGATCGGAGGCTCTTACCTCTCCTGCTTGTTGGTAGTGTTTGAGAACTTTGTTCTGAGGCTCAGCTTGGCTTCTGCACAAATGTAGCACTGCAGGGATCAATGTGTTCGTTGCAGGGCCTTTGAGTTAGAGCCTCGTCTAGCAGCAGTGCTGGAGGCACCGGCCGGGCCCTGGGGTACGGCTCAGATCTTGCCCTCACAGCAGCTCCTCTCCGCGCCCCGGCTCCCGGGGCGAAGCGACTGCCTTTATTCTCAACCACTGTGTATTTAAATAAAAGCAAATTTTAGCCTAATGAGGTTGCAAGGAAAAGCTTGATTCAGACCTCAGCAATCCAGTGAAAAGGATATAAAATCTACCGCTATTTTGCCAACATCTCTGAGCGTATCCGACCCACGATGGTTGCGGTGTTTGTGGATGGCAATGTGTTCCTGCACATTTTGTTAATCCTGACAACATTCTTCTTTAAAAACACAACCCGAGCCTTCCGGTCATCTCAAAGTGTAAAGATCATCTTCCTCCCTCGGGATTCTGCAGCCAGGTAATCACATGAATTCGTACAGCCCGAGGTTAAAGAATAACCTGGAAGCAAAACGCGCACTGAGCAATTTATTTGGTATTTTTTTCCCCAGTTACACGATATAGAAGTACAGTAACTTGCACTGGTGTTGTTTATTTTATAAATATGTTTCTAAGGTGAACAAGTCCAGTAGGTGCAAGTTGCATTTAAAAACATGAAATGGTAGAGAGTGTATATTATTTTAATTGAGGCATTAATAGTTAATTAGGTATTAGCCTGATATTAACTTGCAGGGAAGATATAGTGTAATAAAGTCCTTTCTCCAAAATTTCCTGTTAGGAAAAAGCATTATCAGTGCTCCGAGCACCTGTCCTAGAGCCTCACAGGATGCTTTTTGGAAAGCACTTTGAGTTAGAGGACAGAGCAGATAAAGGTGATGAGTTTAAACATGGTGTTTCCATGCTAGTCACGAGAGCAAAGGCAAAAGCAGCTGAAAGCTCCGAAGGGAAGGAGTGCCGGAGCCGGGATCCGCCTCACTGCTGGCTTTTGCAGGCCTGTTAAACGAGGCGCCCGAGGGGTCCCCTGCGGGGCCGGGGCTCCTGCCCGGGGCTCCAGGGCGTGCAGAGCCCCCTGCCCCCCGACACTGCTGCCCAGGCTCCCCTGAGCAGGGCTGGGCATCACACTGATTGCAGAGCTGCTTTGGGCCAGCTCTGCCATCCCAGAGCTGCTCCCAGGGCCCTGGGGCACCTGCGAGCATTAACGAGCCCAAGCAGCCTCACCTGGGCCCAGCAGCTCTACTTAAGCCAAGGCCAGGGCTGTGCTCAGGCTCTTCTGTGGATGTGCCTCTGGCTGGCTCAGCTCCTGCATGGACCTCAGGCAGCACACAGGTAGTTTGTCTCTTGGGTGGCCTCCTGGGTGTGCGCTCTAGTTTGTCTCCAGTCTTTCTCTTGCCTGTGACCCTGGCACGGGCTCAGGATCTGCTCTGTGGCCTTTTCCTCCTCATGGGACTGCCACAGACCCAGCTTGTTCCCGGCTTTGTGAGGGACTGAGAACAGAGCAGCATCCCCAGCCCTGCCATTCACCCTTCAGCCCTATGGGGCAGTGCCCCATCAGTGGGGATGTAGCCAGTGCTGGAGTCCCTGTCCTCAGGGAGCAGCAGCCTCTTGTGTCCCCTGGCAGGGGCTGGTGCCCCTCGCTGAGGCTTGCAGCCCTTCCCATGAGCTGCTCGTGCAGAAAGCCCTGGAGTGTTGTGGTGTGTTCCTGGTGAGGAATTGCTTGGGATCTCGTTGCTGTTTGTTCTGACCTTTCACACCCTGGCTGCAGTCAAGAGGTCAAAGGATTAAGGAAGGGCCTTGCTCCCTGGTGCTTGCTCACCACGGGCCTGCCATAAATATTCACAGAGTCACAAAGTAAAAGTTTAATGTTTCGTGAGGTGATGATGAGGGGCATTTGTCCTTCTTAACTGCAGCTTGCTGTGAAATCATTACTTCAGGACTATCTTCCGGGACCTATGGAGTTTTCCCGATGAGTCAAAAGTCAATGGATCGGTTAAGAGCAATTCCTTTCACTGTCTGCTTTCCTTGTGAGC
Organism: Nothura maculosa; assembly: GCA_032353885.1. Taxonomy (NCBI): domain Eukaryota; kingdom Metazoa; phylum Chordata; class Aves; order Tinamiformes; family Tinamidae; genus Nothura; species Nothura maculosa. The sequence goes on from JAUBOD010000159.1 coordinate 611,964, forward strand.
TAGTGTATTATTTGGGGGTTTAGGAAGGTGTCAAGCCCTTTCTTTTCTATGTTTATTCCTCATAAGGGCTTTCAACTTGCTACATTAGTGCTAGTGATGGTGGCCGAGAGCTGGGGACAGGCAGTGGGGCAGCATTTCTGTAGCTTAGCTTGAGGAAAGCACTTCCAGAAAGATGCAAATTAACATTATGAGGCCCTTTTGCTGCTTAATGTGGTAACAAAAATCTGCAGTTGGACTCCATGTTCCTGCTGCAATAGCAGACAGTGAAGAGGCAAGGATTCGATCTTTAGCAAAGAGAATAATTCTTCCCCTTTTAGTACTGTCAGCACCTTGTTGCTCTGCTTGTACATGACATAAACCTTGCTGTAGGTTTGCAGCCTACTCACACTCTTGCTGCTATGTCTAAATATGCATGTTGTCTGCCCAGCCTCTGTAATGTATGTGCTTATATATTTGCTTACCCACATAGATGCCAGGCTCCATGAGTTAGCCTGTGCTAGGTGGGACTGGTGTCCAGTACCTGTCCTGAGTTGAGGGAAATTCCCTAAATGTGAGGGAATGCACCAACCCCCCCGTCTGCATGGTGCTGGCTGCACGTGTTTGGGTGAGGGTGTGCGAGCTGCACAGCTCCATAGCCCTCCTGCTGGGTGCGAGCACCGTGCTGCGGTGTCGGGAGCACCGGGCGGGCAGCCTGGCGGCCTTGGACATCCTTGCAGGAGAAGGAGCGAAAGAGATGACATGGAAGTTATTCTTGTCTATCAACTGACTCATTATAGAGACATCAACGAGCTCTTGTCTCATGCCAGCTTAATTCCTAGTTAATCAGCAGTCTGCTTGGGCAGAGGAAGGAGCTCGCATCAGGGGCTGAGGGGGAGCCAAACTTGCCCACGCTGGTTCAGGAGCCTGAGAGCTGCTCCGCCTGCATTGGGCTGCATTGCTGCCCTCTGTGCAGGGCTCTGGGAGAGCTGAGCACATCCTCAGCTGTGTCCTGCTGGGAATGGCTACTCCACAGGGAATGCAGCCTTGTTCCTTGGCTGCCATCCCCCAGAGGGTCAGCAAACGCTTATTCTTCAGCGTATGCGATCAGGTGCTTTACCCAGGTAGGCTTTACTTGTCCTAGGTGGCTCCAAGTCTTCCATTCCCTCCCTTGGGGCACTTCAGCATAACCTGCAGGTTGGCCCTTCTCCTGTTACACCCAATAAGACCCTTCTCTGTAGAGAGGAGGGTTTCCCTGCAGAGATCTAGCTCTGAGATGTCTCTTCCTCCTTCCCCTGCTCGTGGGCTACAACTCTTTACTCTTGGGACCTGCAGTTTAGAGTCATCTCTTGATCCGACTTTCCCGCTGTCTCCCTGCAAAGCCACCTTCCCTGTGCTTCTGGCTGGTTTCTCTGATGACCAGGGTGGTGCTGGAGGTCCCCTCTTTGCTCTGTGACTGGCATGTATTTATCAGACCTACAGCCAAGCCAATTTAAGCACTGATTGCACAGATCCCAACAAGAGTCTGCCCTGATGGAGGCTTCCTGGGAGTGTCAGGCATGGTGCCCTACTGTATAGGTGTGGACACTTGGGCAGTGAGCAACAGAGTGGCAACGTGTCATCTGCTGATGCTTGGGATTGAGAGAAACAAGTTGCCATGAGGTGGACTGAGGTTGGAGACACCTCCTGATGTCTCTTCTGGGCAGTTTCTGTGTCCTTTGCAGTAGCACCAAGTATCATTGCAGAGTTACCAAGGGGTGACTTTTGGGGTCCCAAACCAACAAGAAAAAGAATAGGGCTAAAGTGCCATGAATTCCCTGGCCCTTAGGAAGTGCCCAGAGGCACTGCACTGTGGCTGGTGCTCTGTGTTTGTGCCTTCACTTTCACTTTGGGATTATGTCATGGTTCAGCCATGTAAGCATCTCGGGATATGAGCTTGCCTTTGGCTTTGCTGGACAGATTGATCCCTTATCCTCTTAGGTGCTGGGGTCTGCTTGGTATTTACGTGGGAAGTGACCAAGGAAGGCTGGGGGCTGTGGCCATAGCTGTGGGGAACACCTGGCACATGTTAGACTGCAGGTATGAAACACGGAGGACTCTCCTTGGCCCCCTCCTAACTGCTGAACTGGCCGAGGGCAGTTTGGTGCCATCCAGTGTTGGCTGGGCTCTGCCCCACGGCCTTAATCAGCCTGTGGATTGTCCTGGCAGCAGCCTGGGCTCATCCCTGCCCTGCTGGGGGCTGCTGCTGCCTCCCCCTGCTCCTGGTTCCCCAGGCAGGTTGCAGCACACGTGGTGCCGCTCTGCAAGCCCATCTCCTCTTGCTTTCCTGGTGGGAACTGGCCAGGCCTTTTCCCAAGGCTGCTGCGGTACTGCTGGCTCTTCCACCCCATGGGCTTTAGTTGTGGTCCAGAGCTTTCCCAGTTTTGTGGCTTTCCTCAATGGGCTTTTATCGCCGATTGCCGTGAGCCCCGACAGCCCAGCAGAGGCCAGCATAGCTGTGTGCAAGGTGCTGTGCGAGGCTGCGCAGGCAGGGCACAGTGCAGGAGAGGAGCAGGAGAGGCCTGGAGAAGGGAAATGGCTTGTGTTGCATCCCAGCACCTGAGCAGAACTGCTGCCTGCTCCTTGCTGGTGCTTGGGGTTGGCTGCTCCCCAGGCTCCGAGGCAGGTGGGATTTGGGGTGATGCTCCAGGTGATGTTGTTTGGCATGGTGGTTTGGCATGCCCAAGGGGAGCTGCAGGCACAGTGACCTGCACTGAAATATTCCAGCTACCTCCCGGAATCAAGCAGGAAATACTGCATGGTTCAGCTTGAGGAAAGCCATAACTGTGTAGAGGAAACCACAAGTGTGTGACTGGTGTCAAATACCAACTTTCTGAAATGTATTACTATTATTTTGGTTTCAGCTCTCCACTAAAGTGGCTTTTGTTCCATGACACTTGCTTCCAGTGCTCCTTTGTGCCCTGCATGCCCAACCTCAGCTGCCCTTGTGTCCCATCCCTATGCTGTGGGCATGAGCTCTCAGTGGGACCTCCAGCAGGCTGCAGCCATGTGGGGCCTGGTGTGACGGGTTGCTGCACTTCTCTGTCCCTTTGCTGGGCTTGGGAAATGTTCTGTATGTCGTGACTTGGTTCTTTGTAAACCTCCCACCTTTGTTGTGCATGAACCAGGACCCTGTTCTGCACCAAGGAGTGGAGAGAAGGCAAGAGGAAAGACTTCTCTTGATGAGTGGCTCGTGGGCAGTGTCCTGGTGTGTCTGCTTTGATCCTGTCCATCTCCATGTTGGGCTGAAAGCTGCAACGTGCTGCAGCTCCTCTGGCTGCACCTGATCACTCCAGGTGCTGCTCTGCAGCCCATTTCCAGCTTTGGGAAGTGGTCTTTCCAGTTCCCACTATTTCCTTGCTGCATCTGGATACATTCCAAGACTCAACTCTCCATGTCAGCTGTAACAGTGATTAATAAGAACACACATTTTGTGGCCTTTGAGCCCATTTTTCAGCCCTGCCTGCCAGTGGTGAGTGGCCTGGGGTTATGAAGCACTGCTGGTGTGTGCAGGGCCTTGGGAGGCTGTGGTGCAGTTCCAGGCATGGGGAGAGCATGAAGCTGCTCAGACAGGTCCTGCTGTGGCTTTCTTGCAGTTAAGGGCAAGACTTGAATCAACAGCTCATTGTTTCGAGCAGGAGGGTGGGACTAGATGGTCTCTAGAGGTCCCTTGGCTCTTGAGCCTTGGGTTTGGTCTAGCACTTGGGTTAAGGCCAGGGCTTGGGAATATCAGGCACTAAGGTCCAGCACTTTCTGAGAGCAGAAGCGCACACTGATGTGAGAGAAAGGAAGGCATCTTACCGAGCTGAGGCTGCCTTGTTCTAGTGCCACGTGCAACAATGTGCAAGGCACAGGAGCAGTGTCTGTTAGTGAGCCCTGCCCTGAAAAATCTAGACCGGAAGAATATGTTTCAAATTAAGGACTTTAGTTCTCTTACAGAAACTTTTTGTTATCACTGAAACAAAGAAAAGTAGGAACCAATTGGCTTCAGGATCTCTTGTTAATGCTCTGTTCATTAGCTTCTGTATCTGTCACACTTCGAGAGGGTCCCTGCCCTTGGTGTAGGGAAAGGGTCCTGGCTCCATCCCAGAAGTGGTTTATGTTGACTCTTCCTTCT
>JAUBOD010000159.1:666208-691738 GCA_032353885.1 Nothura maculosa
TGCACAAGTTGGGATGTGTGCAGTGAATGAGTCGGGGTCTGGCAGGTGAAGAAATGCTGATTTCATGGTTATGAAAGAGGGAGTTCCAAAGAGATGTTGGATGAATGGCTTTGCCCTAATAATAACTCATTCATTTTTAGGGTTATGCTTTTCCGTGCTCTAGCTTGAGGTGCAGGTCTGATTCATAGGTGTCACTGCTGGATTTGGTGGGAACTGTGCCGGGTGAACGTGGTGGGCTGCGTCCACTGAGAGCAGAAAGGGCATCCAAAATGAACCAGATTCCTCTGGACCTTTGTTCCTTTTTGGATCCGTTTGCTGATTATAAAGTGATAATAACTCTTGTTTTGGAACATAGATAAGTGCAGGTCACTAATGCACTCCACCACTGTTAGAAAAAGAAATGAACAGTTTTGTCTTCAGAGAAGGTTTTGAGCAATAGGCGTGTTGCATAGAACCAAGCAGAGATCAAGAAAATTAATTAAGGGCAGAGCTACTTATGGGAATACCATCCATCCTGCCTCTAGATTAAGAAATCATTTCCTTGGAAATATAGTGGAGATTTTGTAACTGGAGCTGATAGTGTAATGCACTTTGTGTACAGGGGCATAAGACAGTTTTAATTTTGGCATTGCAGCTTTTAGGCTCCTTGGTTTATGCACTTCAGGATAGGGTGTTTAATGCTGTATGCAGCATTAAACATACATATATATATATATATATATATATAAAAACAGAGGACCCCTTCCACATAGTCATCAGAATAACTAGTTTGGACTCCACTGGAACTGTGAACTGGTGCATCTCTTCTGTTATGAGAACATCTGGGGAAGGAGGAAAACATATCAGGAAGCTCTATGGGGTTTATTTTGTTTTTAATTTTGATGGTAGAAAAGGCGAGGTGAAACATACTTGTTGAACAGCAAAAAAGGAAAAAGTGCTTTAATGCTTTTGTCATCCTCCTTCCTTCTCCTTCTATCTTCCAGTTCTGAAGATCGTTTAGAGCTTGTTTGCTACATTCACATCGTGTAAATGGCCACTCTCAGAGGAAAAAACTTCTCACTTTGCCCTCTTCCAGGAGATCATCTCTGCTGTGGTATCATGCTGGTGGCCATGAGTTACTGGATGGTGTGTCCCAAGCTCGGTGGAGTCTGTTTCTCACCCAGGATGGTAAACACCTTTTTTTAGATCCAGCCTGAAGGAATACATTTCTCATGAACCCTTGTTAGCTAAGCAACGTGAGCTTGGACTGCTGGGATGCCCTGCAATATGTTGAAAACTACTGATGGTAAGTGTGGTGTATGTGGTGTGATTTGACTGCTCTCAGCACTGGAGGAGGGGAATCGGGAAGAGATGGGAGCAAAATGAAAGGAGGAGGACAAGGAGAGAAGATTCAGCAATAAACTGAGAGAAGAAGATGAGGAAGAACAGGAACAGAAGCACAGCTGAAACATGGGTCAGGTCTCTAGCAGTAGTACTGGCTGATTTGAATGCTCACCACTGCATAAGGAGCCTCAATCAAGTTCCTTCCTGTTTACAGGAGGAATAGGCAGGACAAGAACAGTGTCTCTGCAGCCCAGTAGCACCAGAATAGGAAGGGAATGGCATGTATTACTTCTCATGTGCCACAGATCCCATATGATCTCCCAGAATGCCAAGAACACGCTCACTCCTGCTCGTCTTCTCGCTGGAATCATCATGGCCATATGTTTGATGGAAGCAGGCTCTTCCCTGCAGGGCAGCGGTGCTTGGAAAGGTGAGTTGTACCAGGCCATCCCAGTGGAGGATCCGGGAGTGTGCAGAAATGCTCTTACCGCTTGAGAGGGAACTCGCGTCCTCCTGCATCTAGTCCTACCAATATCCAAGCTGTATTTTCAATGTGTCATCCTTGTTTGGTGCGCTGAGTGACCACACAATGAGCGTCCTTCATCTTCCTCAGGTTCCTTCCCAAGCTATTCTTAACAGGCACCATCTGCCCATTCTTCATTCTTAATGTTCGTTTTCCCTGCCTCTTTTCGATTGGGTTTATAGTAACTAAAGTGTTTGCCTGTGCAAGTAGGCATTTAAAAATGGTCTTTGTAATACTCTAAAATGTTTCTAGTGAACATTTTTCCTTTTTGAATGTGAGTATTTATTGGTTATGCAATGCATAATAGGAAATATTGATTGTGATGATCTACATGACTCCCTGATGAACAGAGATGGTTGAAAAACATTGAAGAGAAGTAGAATTATGTTTATTTGTTGTCTTCTTGGAAATATTCCCACTTTCCCAACAATTCTACTTGTAAATGCTGACAATGTATCATACCACACTGGTAGGAGGAAGCTATTTCATTGCTGTGAGATGGGAACATCTCCCAGCATTTGCATGTTTTAAGAGACTCTTTTCTATTCTGTCTGGAAGAGACTTGATCCTAACCACAGGGCAACCAAGACAGTGGTCTCAATGCATTAACATCAAGAGATCTACTCCTTGAAATGCCCCACAATAATCCATCTCCACTCAAAAAATTCTTGGTGACCTATTTTCAATACTAAAGTTAGTCATCGTTAAGTCTCTTTTAAAAAAAACATGCATAGTGGCCTGAGACCAGGTTCTGTTTTTGAGAAAGAAATGCTTTATTCCAGGAAAATCATTATTTGTGTCTGCTAGTAAAATGCAGCCCTTGTTTGGTTGCAGCAACTGTTGGTGTAGATGGACTTACTGATTTGGTGTCTATGATGAAGGGAGGCTGCAGAGCAGTTTGTGTAGTTTAGAAAGCCAGGGTTTTTTTCCAGTTGGCAGCCACAGATATATGGTAAGAGATCGTGATTTCCAGAACAAACTGGAGGAAAAGCAGGCTTTAAAAACATCTCAGGGAGGTGACTTCTCCTGTGCCTACAAATATGGCCACTTGCATTTTCCATTTGGATCCAAGAGCTGCAAAATGGCATTTGTCCACCAGAGGGCACGTGGGCCACTTTCTCCTCCGAAGCTTAAAAAAAAGAAAGGGAAACAGAAAGGTTTCCCAGGCACATCCCCTTCCAGAATGGGACCCTGAGCTGACTCCCTCAGCCTTTGCCATCCAGTTGGGATGTGGAGGCAAGATGCCCGGGCATGAGCTGGCAGCAGGGGGGCTGATGTGATTCAGTGTCACTGCTGCAGAGCCATTAGTGTGACAAGGAGTTCTGCGTGTATGAAGAGTTAAATGCAAGTCTTTGTGGCACCCTGACTTCATTGTTACCTAGACTTGCATTTCTGCCCCCATATGTATGTGCATATACATATGTGAGACTTACCTGCACGTGCACATGTGCACGCCTACGTTTTTTCACAGGAGTATCTGTATCCACACAGGCTACTCTATAGCTTGCAAAGTAAATTAGACTTAAATGACTCTTTGGAAACAAAATAAATCAAATAGCATAATAGTACCATCTTTTTATCTCATTTGTTCCCATACAATTAGTAGTTTTACTGCCATGTTGTGACAGGTGACTGTGTTTGACCTTTGCCGCTTGGGTGGTTGGCTGGTGCTCAAACTAATGAAGACCCTTAATGGATTGGCTTTTGTGAGGCTGTGAGCGGTGGGGTTAAAGAGAAAATGGTGCCTTAGACAGAGTCCAGAGAAGATCCTTCAATTAAACCTGAAGTCTATTAGCAAAGAAATATTGAGGAGGTTGAGAGTTAGCAATGATTTAACCAGCAAGTCTTCCTTGCGAGTCGTTAAAATTAAGAAAAAAAAATCTCCCTGGTTATTTATTGTTGAGGATGTGTTTGGACTCTTGTCCTCTTGGAGAGAAGGTGGGAACGGAGCTCTTGGCTGAGAGAGGCTGCGGCTGCAGGACCCTAGTCCCAAGTTTGTTGCCCCCTCCATTCCTGGCCTGCTGAACTTGCCTTGGACAACAGATTGAGGAAAAATGAAGCAACAGCAGGAACAAATGGAGAGTGATGCTAGGGAAGATAAAACCAGATTTCTGGGATAAATAAAAGACTTTTTGGAACTTAATTGTTTTTCATGTTGTAAATAAATTACAGCAAAAGAAAGGGGGAGCCAGGCAGCTTCTGGGCAATGGGTCAGATGAGTGTGGAGCTGTAGAGCATGAATAATGAACAGAAGTTGAGGAAGGTTGATGGGGAGGCCAGTGCTGGCCACGTGGGGATTGGCTTCTGCCCATCCACAGGAGAGGCAGGACAAGGAGTGTTAGTGCAGGGAGCCGAGGGTTGGCTGAGCTGTGCAGGCACTGGAAGGGCCAGGCCTGGCTGGAGCAAACGGCCACCGTGGCTGGTTCCTGCTTTGTTAGATGCTTTAGCAAAACTCCTGCATGTGGCAGGTATGAGCTGCCTTCTGCTCCATGGGATTTGAACCTGCCTCCGAAGGCTAATGAGCTGGTCTCTACCCCTTTTCACTAGCCTAGCTGTGAGAACCTGAGCATCTCCCGTTCCTCACAGATGATCTTTCCTTCTCTGCTCAAGATGGGCAAACTTTCAGCCTCAGCGTCATCCTGCAGCACCGTGTCTGTGAACTTGAGCAGAGCTGGCGTTGCCTCTGCCCCTCTCTGGTCCTTTGAGCAAAATATTGTCCCCCAGACAAGACCAGTAGGAGATGAAAATGATCTGATGGGAGATAGTGTGAAGCTGGTTATGCTTCACTAGGATGACAGTGGATTTTTCTACTATCAGAAGCAAGGGATCTTGAAGGGAACAAACCATTGTATTGTTTTTTTATGGTTAGTGGAAAGTAAGGGAACAAAAAGAGTCAAGAAGCCTCCCTGGGGAAAAGATTGAAGCCTCTTTAGAACCTCTTGCTCAACCCTAGGATTGTGTAGGCACTTAAGTTGGATAGAACTGGGCCCCAGCTGCTTGCTGTGCAGACTGGATTTGCCTGGTCTGTGACCCCTTCTGGAAGAGGAGCAGTTTCCCTCCAGCTCAGCTGTCTCGTAGCTTTGACATGGGTCTAAAACGTGCCCGGCTGTTCTTCTGGAGTCATCCCATAGTCACAGCCTCAAATAAGTCCCTCAACCCACTCAAACACCCAACTTCTAGCACCGTGGCAAGCTCCGAGCTGAACTGCAGGACTGAATGCCTTAGGTCAAGTCCTAGCCCTCCGTTCCTTCTTCTGTTCATCTGTCTATCTGTCATTTTTCTGCCTTTACATCTTCCTTGTGGAATGATTCCTTTTCTTTTTCTTTCTTTTTTTTTTCTTTTTCTTACTTATACAGTCTCTCTTTCCCTTTTTCTTTTCTTAGACGTGCTTTTCCCCCTCCTACCTCCCCCTACTTTGGGGATAATTTAACATGTTACACACTAACTTTCCAGTAATGGCACTCTGGCTTTTTGAAATTCTGCTTCCCTGTTTTATGGCTGGGCCTCTAATGGTTATCTCGCAGCCCTGCCTCTGGCAATCATGTAAGGAATAAATAGAAGCTGACACAGTAATTTACTTAAATCTTCTCCACACTTTTGCAGCATTTTCCTCCAGAGGATACCCCCGAAACAACAATTATTTGAAATGTCACGCGTTCCTGCCCCTAGGCTACCGACAAATGAACATTAAATCTATTAACAACAAAAAAAATTAAATGTTTACTTTTCCACGAAGGTAAAGGAGAAGCTGGAGAGAGGGAGGGATGTCTCCAATAAATTTCTTCTCAATAATAAAGAGGTGTAGTTAATGTTCTCTCTAAGCCGAGTCAGTTTGCAGCCCATATCCTATGAGGACAGAGATGGGATGCCACAGTACTGCCACGCAGCCTTACCAGGGCAGCTCCAATAGCCTTTTTCCAGAACAGGAAGCTCAGTTTTACACTGAGGTTTATTTCAGATTGAATATGGTGTTCCGTGGCCAGAAACTACCATGAAACAGGGCAGTCCCAACTCATCTTTTCAGGGGGCTAGTGTGTGCTATGGGAATTGGAGGGGCAGGAGAGCAAATGCTACCTCCTTGGCAGGTGGTTATCTCTCATTTGTTTTACAGAAAGAAAAACTGAGCCTGAGGAAGCTTTATGCCCTACACCATCTTGTAGAAATTCTAAGCTGGAGCTAAGACACAACTCCTCCTCGTTCCTGGTGTGCACTGCTGCCCCTTTGCTCAGCTTTGGTGAGTATGTTATAAGCAATCCTGTGGGTAAGATCATGTGAAGGCAGATTCAGCCCCTCCTCTGGTTCTGATGGAACATGGTGGGAATATGAAATATTATTTAATTTGCTGCGGATAAAACATCTCCTGGGGATCTGGGCAAACCGTATTTAAGGGCCAGGCTTACAGCACAGGAAGCATTTTCTAGTTCTGCAGATGGGGAAGTTGAGATGCAGAGTAGGCTACAGGCTCATCAGAATATAGTGCCAGAGACAGAAAGTAGAGTCTCCCCATTCCTGAGAGCTTCTGATAGCTTCATTTTCTCTAGGAAATACTGTCCCTGGGCTTGAGCTTCCCAGCTTGTGGCCACTTTGAAAAAGGAAACTTTCCCTCTCCGTGGATTTATCTGAAGAATCTCTTTGAGAGGTGTCATGGTTTATGACCAAGAAGCCTCTTGGCTTTGAAGTTCTGTCCATCCCACTTGAGTAATTGTTAGAATTTAAAGAAACAAAAAGATCTTAAATAATGAACTTGTAAAAAGTTTGTCATCTGATGCTGAGTGCTGTAGACCCTGCAGATTGAAAAATCTACTATTCTTTTCTTCCCCCTCTCCACCTTTTCTTTTTTTCAAGCAAGAGTAGCTTAAGTACATCTCAAATACTTCGCAGAGTGCCATTTTCTGACAGGAGCCAATTATTGGTATGGAGTGTGAGCAGAGACCCTGTTATCCACCTCTTGGAGCAGATATTGCTCTGGCCAGACAGATGGAACTGAAATCACACTGTGTCAGTAGGAGAGGGTGCTTCTGGCCTGGTGTCTGCTTGGGACAATGCCCTCCAGGGTACCTGCTGGCCTCCTACCACGTAGGACTGTGCTCTCAGAGTAGTGTCTGTGGCCAAAGCATTGAGCATTAGGACAGGTCTTGTGACTGCCACAATGCCCCTTTACCTTTTGTTGCTACCTGCTCTGATTCTGTGGGGGATATGAAGGAAAATCCCTCTCCCCAATGTGTGGGGTGTGTGTGTAGGGCGAGTTGATTCTCTACCAACAATATTGCTGACATCAAAAGCTGCTATGGAAGGGGAAATCTCAGCCAAAGAATCAGACTAGACCCAGGAAAACGGTTACTCTGGGCTATTCTCAGGCTTGCTGCCATTTTTTTTTTTTAATTTGCTCATTGTCTTGCACTGCTATGACTCTGCGTGGAGATCTTGTCCCTTCTGATCCACAGAGAGGGGCTCCTGGGGCATTTCTGGGTGTTTCCCGTTTACTGTCTGCAGCCATCCATCCCTTTGACGGAAAGGGTCATCTTCTTCCCTACTCCAGATCCAGCTAAGCATCTGAGGATTAATGATGCATGAAGAGCAAGGTAGATGTGTTACATCCGTGATCAGACAGCCCCACAACACACACAGTCTGTACTGGAAACAGCTCCTGATCTATAGAGCTCAAGGCTACAACCTACTCTTAACACAGACTTCCTCAAGGTGCACTATAGATTCTGGAGCGCACACTGCAAGTGAAGTCTGTCACAGTAATGTAACATATTGATTTAAGTAGTTTCACTGCCAAAAGTCTAAGCACCAAGCACATTCATGAGTTATCCTAAGTCATATAAATGCAGTTATGTGGTCTGATAAATTGGGATGGACTCTTAGATAGTATGTATTTATCGATAAAGATCAGTGTCTCCTGTTATAAATTGCAGTGCTTCAAATACCCATTAGCTATTGTTAAAAAAGGAAAAATGGAGAAAGTGGGAAGAGGTTCATCCAAGTGACTTGCAGTAAGTTTTGTTACTCTTCACGTAACGACTCTACTTTGATCTCTCCTGTGCCCCAATTCAGATCTCAGCTCCCAACTTCCATCCAGAAGGGTGTGCAGGGAAGCTGTGTGCCCACACTTAACTTTTCCTTAGCTTTGTAGCACACTCTGGCACTCTCAATTCCGGATAATGCTACATCGCTTTTATCCAGCCCCTCCTCTTGCTCTTTCAAGTGAAAAGAAGGCTCCTGTGCTCCCCCATCAAAGTTAAAGGAAGGCTTTAGGGAGGAAGTCTCAGCACGCTGGGCTCTTGAGCCTGTGTTTAATCTCGTTTCCCGTTCCTGTGTGCCTCTGTTGCTTCCCTGCCAGTTTCTTTGTTGCGGAGTTTCTCATTTCCTTTTATTTGTGTGTGCGGGAGGTTGCCAGGCTCGCAGGAATGCAGCTGAAGTCATCTTGGGGAGAGGTGTTTCGGGCCTCCGCCCTGGGTTCTACATGACCTGCCTCACCCCTCCGCTTAACCACCCGGGGCCAGCTGGGCCAGACCTGCCCAAGGGACACGCGCGAGGCAGGGGCAGCATGAGAGGAGGGGCAGCACCCTGCCCACCTTCCCACTGCACGAGGTGTGTGCAGGGTGTGGATGTGTCCAACACTGTGCAGGGTGTGGAGGAGGATGGAGGGAGAGGGATTGAGAGCTCCTTGACCTCTGAGGTCACAGCTGCTCTTGCTCGGGGAAGGAGAACAGCAACGTGGAGCGTTTTGCAGGAGAGGGGGACCTGATCTGTCTCAGTTCCTGCCTAACCTCAGCTGACCTCAGCACAGTGCCCACACTCCTGGCCACGTCTGCCCTGCTGCACTGAGCCATGCTGGGCTGAGGATGTGGCCTCTGGCTTTCTGATGTGTTTGCTCCCAGGAATAACATGCTGAATTAGTTTCCAGAAAGAGAGAGCTTCAATAATCTTGGTCCACTGGAGGCCGTGACCATCGCTCCAGAATGAGGATGTGGGAGCTCTGAGGATATGCATTTGTCTTGATAAGTGTCAACAACGATTCAGTTTGTTTACACTATTTACTGTTCCTTCAGCATCATGGTGTTTAGCTGTGTAGGACTCGTCTTTCAGGAAAACTGTAAAGAGCAGAGGTCCTAGGTGGAACGGACATGGTTGGAGTTTAGTGGTATTTATTGACACACTTTGTCTCAGCCTTTCTTATATCTTGCCCCTTCCACCAAGAAGAAGAGGCAGGTGACAATGCCAAGATCTTCATTCCTCCTGGTCCATTGGAGCTACTAGGGCACGGGGGTTACAATTCACTGTTTCCTGAAGGACACTTGGAGAACCATAATTCTAACAGCCTATCTGGTAGGCTAAAGAAACCAAGGAATAGACCAACCTCACCTGGGGTCTCTATCCACCCTCTGCCAACAGACCCTCTATCAGCTCAGCCTTGGGTTTTAGTTTTAATTAGGATTTGAGCTGTGTTGGAGGAGTGCTGGTTTCCAACTGAGCTGCAAATATGCCTGTGTGCCATCTAGAGCCTGTTGATCTAGACTGTAGCCTATGGACTAACTTTCTGACTTGACCTTGGATCTGTCTGGTTGCCATGAACTTGGCTGATGGTCTGAATTCTTGGTTGAACCTGGCTGTTAGCTCTGTGTTTCCTGTGCTCAGCTTCTTCAGGTGCTGTGGAACCTGCCCGGCCAAGAGTCTTCTGCCCTGCCAAGAGACTGTAGCACTTTGCTTCTGACTTCCCATCCTTTAGGAAGCAGCAGAGTTGTGTGGATAACTGTGCAGTGTCTACCTGGGAGTAAGTTTTGGCCTCACATCTCATACAGTCTGCAACCCTGAAACTTGTGCAGGAGACCCGGAGACTGCATCACATTTCAAGGGGAAGATTGGCTAGTAAATATAATCCAGTGAGCAGGGAAGAGTGTCACATACAGTAAATACCTTTCTACCCTTCCTCTGTGTGGAGATTTTCATTCAAGTGATTTAAATGTCTCCACAAATAAGTTTTCACACTTGCATTTTTCCAGTCTCCCAGCAGATCAGTTTTATCCTTGACAGTTCCTGAGTTCCTGTTTCAATAGAGATTTCCTTCAAAATTTCCAGAGGTCATTAAATAAGTAAATAAAATGTGTTTTCTTATTAAGACACCAGAAAGAAAACTTCATTTAAACTCAATGTTTTGTCCTTGTATTAGGGAAAACACTTAAAGCCTTTTTCAAGGAGAACTTTCAGCTTTTTCAAGATGCATTTTCCTTTTTTTTTTGTTATTTTATCAACATAGTACTTTTCCTGGTTTTCTACAATAGAATAACGTGATATAGGATGGAAGAACGGAGAGAAAATACATCTTATAACCACTTTGATTCTCCCCTGCTGCTGCCTGGCATCCATACATACTGTGAATTGCAAGAGAAAAGCCAGCTATGGGAGTGATCTGCTGAGAGGTTCAGATTCGCTGTTCTTCTCTTCCAGTCCATTAGGCCAGAAAGAGAATGACAGTCTACAAGCTTTTTTTATCTGAAAGTGCAGTCTAGGGATTTCTCCAGATTTTTACCCCAGTTTGAGCTGGAGACCATTTTCCGGCTCTTTCTCTGCTGGACCTCCATGCTGACTTTCAGAAATGATTTTTGCTTTCGTTAGTGTTTGTCTTGCATTCGTTAAGGATGGAGTTGGATCAGGCCTAAACATGGGTCATGTTGGTCTTCTCTAACCATTATGATTTTATGATTCGTGCTAGTTACTGCTGTCTGGACACAACATTGTTCTCATCTGTGACATAATTATTCCATGGAAAAGGAAGCTGTTTTTGCAGTAATTTTGCCTACGCCTCCTCTTAATCAGTGTGTGGTCGCATTGATTGGTCAGCGCATTGATAATGAAATAGAAAATACCCAGATAAAATCTCTAGGAGCAGCAAGAAAGTTGCAAATCCACTGGAGGAGATGACTGTATTCCAAGACATTTTTATTTGCTGGAGAAGTGTAAATTCAGGCAGGTACATTTTGCGTGGATGCAAAGGCTAATGATGACTCTAAGGGAAGTAATTGGTCCTCTCTGAAGGCAGTTGTAGGAGCAAGAGTAGATTGCGAACAGAGTCAATAATGTTGTAGCCTCTCAAATATTTGTTTCTGGAATATATCAATGCCAGGGTAGTGCTGAGGCATAAAATGTTTTATCAAAGCTCATAGTTCATTGTCCTGGACTTTTTCTATGTTTCTAAATGCTACAGCTCCAGGGCAATGTTGATCAGCTGGAAAGAGTCAGTGGGAAAAGACAGGAAATAAAATAGGAAACAAATAGGAAAAGAAGGAGCATAGAGCTGCAAACTGGAGCCTATAAGGAAAGATTAAAGGAATCACTTCCTGGCAATGCAGGAGAGAATTATGGGTGCAGAGTACTCAGTGCTTTCCTGGTGAGTTCTCCTTTACTCAGTACTCAGTTCCTGGTGTGTCAATAGATGATATATAGAGGTTGATAAACAATATTGTTTCTACGTTTAGCCTGTGATAAGCAAAAACGAACAGGTATACCCATAATAGGAACACTAGAAAACCTTTGCTAACTTAGCACATGGAAGCAGCACCAGCAATTACCTATGCAGCACCTGAGATCTGGCTGGAGATGTCTCAGGATGTCAGGACACTGGCCAAGGAAGGTCTGGATGCATTTGTCTCAGAAGGGTCATTGCACTGCTTGTTCCTGGCCTACATTTCTGTGTTTCTCCCCATCCTGCTTGTCTGCATGACTGATAAACGGCTAGCAGGAATTACAGAGGGAATTTGTATCTTTCCTCCTTATGTGGAAGAAAGTGAAGCTTCTCTTCGGACAATTGGGACTGGTTATGTTGGGTGGCTGCTTGTTTGGAGACTCCCTGTCAGAAGGCAGAGCTGAAATATGACATGATCTTCATGGCAGGTTGAGTGAGCCACCTGGGTTGGGATGGGGATGAGGGTGGGCCTTGTGCCACCAAGCTGGAAAGAATGATGTCAGTGAGGCTTTGGGATCTGAGTCCAGCTGGAGTTTCTTTGCTTGGTGCTTAACTGGGCCCATCTTTCATCATATGGCCACAAACTTAGAATGAACAGACATTTTTGCAACACCTCTTGATATCCTCTATATTCAGGTGTGTTTCAGGGAAAACAGCAGGTTGGGTGCACTCCTGCAGCTGAGAACTTAGTCCCTTGGGGCTGTCCTGGATGCTGCTGCTGACTGATCACTGATGATTAAGACAGAGTCTAAGAGCAGGTGAATCTTTTGGATCCTCTTACCAGCTCACAAGCATGTTCCTGGAGGCTTCTATGTGCTTCAGTTCCCCTGTTCCCTGTGTGATTGCTCACGTTCAAAGGCTTTGACTTTCTGGGAGTTGCTTCAAATTGCAATTTTTGCAGCACTGAGCAGAGGCTGGCCCTGTTCCTGCTTGTGCTCACTGCATGCTGATATCATATAGATGAGGACACATTCTATCTAGTAGAGATGCTGGCTGAGCAAGAACTTAGGATTCATTATAGCTAAGATGTGCTTTTGTTTTCCCCTACAGGAAAAAAAAAGAAAAAGAAAAAAACAAAGGTCAGTGAGAAAAAGCTAAGGATTTTGCCTTTTTCCACTGGAAAAACTCAGCATTAATGAGATATATATTATTCACAGCAGAAGGCAAAGCAGTGCTAACTAAAGTTTCCTCAGCTGACGAAAAATGCTTCCAAGCTTCCTATTTGGAAGATGCTTGAACATCAAAAACTTATTCCACAGTGTAATGGAGATCACAGCTCCCCTTCAGTGCTGGAAGCATTAAGGATTTCTAGGTTTCTAGGGGAGGAACCCAGCAGGCAGGTGTCCCATGCGGAGGTGGACGGTGCGGTAAGCGCAGAGCTTCTCACCACCACTGGTTCCTCTTCCAGCTGATGCCGCTGGCAGATCGGGGCTCTCCGGCTCCGCTGCAGCCCTGGCGTGCGTGGGGCTCGTTAGCAGCAACGTGGCAACCAGGAGAGCTTGCTATGGCAGCAGCTGCTTCTGCAGAGCTGTTCCGTGTGCTCTGCAGCGTGGGGCTGCTTGCCAAGGCGAGGCACTCCCTGCAACCTGCTGAGATGGAGCCTGTGGGAGAGGGGGTTGATCTTCATCAGCTGCAACCAGCTGGGATGGACTTTGCCTCCTTGCAGAGTGCTTCCACCTTGCACTTCTACCTGCCCATCCTGTCACCTTGCTCTGAGATGTACATGCAGCCATGGAGCAGAGGGAGGAAGAGCCTGGATTCTCCCAAGCTCCATACCCAGGCTGGAGCAGAAGGAGCTGCTGTAACAAAGGATGGCAATGCCTGGAAGTGCTTTGGCTAGGGAGCTCATGAGTCCTGTGGGAGACTTGAGCTTTTCTTCTGCCAAGCTCTTCTGCTTCCCAGCAGTGACTTCTTAAGATGCAGCACTCACTTGTTCCCTAAGAACAGAGCCATAGGCTCCAGCAGCTGCCTCTGGTCATGGGATACTTGCTGGATTCATGCAAACCACAACCATCTTCCCCAGCTCCTCAGCTGGCCTTGTGGCATGACCAGCTGGGCCACTCTTGGTTGAGAGGCCTTGGTTTTCTTTGGCATGTGTGTCACAGCCAGGCCCTGTGGTGCCGGGTGAGATTTTCCTGGCTCAGGTTCTGCTTCATTCCATGCTAACTCCACACAGCCTGGCTGTGTGGGGCTAGTCACAAGGGAACGGGGGCTGGCAGAGATGAATAGAGGATGTGAACGGTTCCCTTGGTGCCCTTTTCCCTCAGTCTTGTTTCCCTCTCAGCAGGGGGAAGCAGTCTCTGCGCGGTCCTGTGCCGATTGCATGGGGGAAAGTCATTAAAAAGAATTAAAAAGGAGAGAGCGAGAGAAAGAGAGAAAAAAATGCAACTCTCAACAGCCCCAACAGCTACAGACTCAAACAAAAGAATGACAGGATGTTCCTGCTCAAAGTACAGGGACACCTTTGCCTGGCAGCAAAGGACAGCAGTAGTCCAGTGATTTACTGGGGGAGGAGGGAGGCTTTGGCTGTATCTGCTGGAACAGCCGTGGGATGATGTAGGAGGACTGGTTGGGAATGCTGTTACCTGATCATGTGGACAGGCAAAGAAGACTTAATCATCAGGTTTTTGGAGAAGAAAAAAAAATGGTGGGACAGGGTCCCATTTGAGCTCCAAGAGGATGGGACTGAATCTGGGAAGACGTGGATTATAATCCAAGTCTTCCAGTACCATAGCAGCGTTCCTGAAATAGTTGTTTAAAATTTGAGTGTCTCTTCAGATGCAGAAATACGGATTCTTTCAGATGCCAACCACTCAGTTGGTCTAAATGGTGGCCAGATATCAACAATCATCTTGGAAAGCCTTGATGTTTCATATCTGTAGGGATGCCTGCTGCTTGGAGGCTATAGGGAACTTTGTCCTGAGGTCCTTGCTATCTTCCCTTCCTGCAGCTTCTACTTCTCACAACTGCTTGTGCATAATTATGTGTTTTCTAGGAAGAGTGATAAGTTAAAAACTCTACAATGGCAGTGGAGACAGCTCCTGCAGACAGAGCAGCCTGGAGGCTGGCCACAGAGGTGGTAGTGGGGCAGCCTGTGTGGCTGAGCAGAGCCTCTGAAGGGAGGCCACAGAGCATCCTTCTGTAGCCTTTTTACAGGCTAATTTTATGGCCAGTGAGCCCAGAGGAAGCTGCAGGACAGCTATATGGGAAAGGCTTCATTTGGTGAAGTCATCATTCCTTGAGGATGTGATGGGATTTGGAACCATGAACGTTATGACATATGAACATGTTCCTCTGTCATGTTAAGGTTTTAGGAAGGCACTCAGAAAACTGTCATTCCAGTTGTGCAAGTCTACCAAAGGTTGCCATATAGTCATTCCAGATATTTGATGATAGTCAAGAGATCTCGTAGATATTAAAGCAAAGACTCCTGATCAACGTGGGCATCTTGCCATTCACATACCTGTATCTGGGACAATCCCTTGTTCAAGTTGCTTCTCAGATAATCATAGAAACAGCATTATTTACATGGGCTTTACCTTTATATACTGAAGCCCATCTTTGAATGGGTGAACCCCAAAACTGGCCCCAGGAAAGTTCCTGGACCATTTTTCCGTTAGTCTCTGCTGGATCAAGGGCTCCATTGGGACATTTTGCAGCTGCAGATGTCCCTGCATTGACTGCTGAGGCACAGGCTGCAAATGCTGCCATAATCCTGAAATTCAGCATTGTGACTCCCTGTGAACACCATGGATATGGTCATTTGCATCTCACCTGGCATATTCCAAGCTGAGGCAGAACCTCAAGGGGTTCTGGTAATGCCAGGGGATGTTTGGATCATATACTGAAAGAGCTGCTGCACAAAGTGTGCTTTCCATTGGCATTTAATAGCTTGCATCGGTTTATTTACACATATATGCTGGGACCTACTGTATATTAACCTATGTCTTTCCCTTTTTGTGCCTAAGTGTCTCTGGAGGCTTCTATCTATGCAGTATCTGTGTGAAATTGAACCACTTGGATGCATTCACAATCAGTATCCAGATGAGTGGCTGATCCTGTGAAAACGCATGGTTCCTTGATGTTGGTTAGGTGAGTGTATTTTTGTGTGTGTTTCTGGGGTATTTGGGATCTGTGTGGTCAAGTGCTGCATTGTTAAGTTGTGCCGGGCAGGCTCCTTCCCAAGGGATGTTTCTGTGGGATGTTTGGTGCGTTTGCTGGGAGCGTCGCCATGGGGACCAGCAGAGGGAAGGCACACGGTTGTGTTTGGGTGTTGGGTGGTTGTGCTCTCCCAGCACCTCTGAGCCAAGGTGCTGGATGAACTATACACTTGTGCCCTGTATGGTTCTCTGGCAATAATATGTATGTACATATGCAGTCCCACATACAGCACACACCCTCCAGGCTCCAGTGCGTGTAGGAGTGTGTGTGTGTGTGTGTGTGTGTGTGAATGCTATTTAAATAAAAAAGAAAGGAAGTGAATCAGGGTCGTTTCCATTTTAATTGTAAAACAGATAAGCACTAAACACTTTGAAAAAGTAAATGACTTGAGAATAATTACTATCTATTACTCTGCGTCCCAGGGGGGCAGTTGGAGGAGCCCAGATGGCTACAAAAATGGGATTTAGCAGAAAATTGAAGACATTATTCACCGTAACACATTATCAATTACCTTCATATCAATTACAATAACCTTACATTAGAAGAAGGGCCAGGAGACTATCTTCAGCCCCCAGCCTGAATAGTAATTGCACTACCCCTATCCATGGGGTGTGTGTGTGTGTGTGTGTGTGTGTGTGTGTTAGAGGGTGGGGGGCACCATGGGGTTGTGCAGGGGTTCTGGCAGCTCCCACTGCTCATGGGGGAGATGATAATAACGGCTCAGGGTTGTTTTCCCTCCCCTCCCTACAAGTCACCTCATGGAAGGTTTTTCTCTCTCCTGTCTGTGTGGTCTAATGGCTCGAAGGGCAGCTGATGTTCCTTCCAAGAAATTCTGCTTGGCTTGCCTTTT
Organism: Nothura maculosa; assembly: GCA_032353885.1. Lineage (NCBI taxonomy): Eukaryota > Metazoa > Chordata > Aves > Tinamiformes > Tinamidae > Nothura > Nothura maculosa. The sequence continues at coordinate 682,535 of JAUBOD010000159.1, forward strand.
GGGAAGCTCGGAGCCTCTGAGCAGAGGATGCTGTTTTGCACCAGTGTCCTCTGCTCTCTGATTTCCTTTCTCAGCTATTTCAGCCAACATGCTTGTCCTAATGGGGCTCATATACAGGTCTTCTTCAGTAGGATCTGGGTTTTTTGGTGTAGCCTTCAGCTCCCTGCCGTGTCCCAGGTGAGGGACCTGCTTGTGTTTCCTGTAAAAGCCCATGCTGTGTGTGTTAGTTGCACAAGACCTTAGAGATAGAACAACCACAGGTAGCAAGTCTCTTCCTGTCCCCCTTTCAGCAGAGATGGTGGAAGATGTCTTAGGGAGGTGCAATATCCAGGCTTCTTCAGCAAGCTGGCAGCATGAAGGTATCTCTAAGGACATCCTTTTGCTTGTGGTTGTCTCATTTTGTCAGCCAGGTAGCCCTTAGAGCTGGTGGCAGGTCAGTGCTGCTGCCTCTGTTTGAATAATGCTTCAGCTTGACATGGAGTCATTTTGAAACTCTGGATCCTGAATTTGTGCTTGATCCAAGTATTTATACATGCACAGTCCACGTCTGCCTGTCGTGGTGTCGTTCTCTGCTGCTGTCCAAACAGGTTTCAGTGCCACAGCATCCTGGCCTATGCAAAAACATGTGTGGGAGACGAGCGTTTGGACACATCAGGGCACTTATGAGTTAAACTGTTGGTGATGCTCCCTCCAGCTCCCCCTCCTTTCCCAAATATGCAGTGGAGTGTCCAGTGGGTTAGTGTGCAGAGAGGACTAATTGCTATTAAAAGACTTTAATCTGGGAGATTAGTGCTGGCTCCAGGCGCTGTTTGCACACGAAGGAGACGTTTCCAATGAGATGAACTAGAATTTGTCCCTGCTGTTTTGTTGATAGAAAATCATCTTCCCCTTGGTTTTTCTCTTTATCTCTGTCTCTTGCTTTCTCTCTCTCTGATCATTTGCTTCCTTCTCTAAGTTCAGTTAAGAGCTTTAATGTTTTTAGAGTAGCAGTCCTCCTTGACCTTTGAGGTAGTTTGTCTTTGGACATACGTGTAACCAGAATCTCCTGCTCCAAAGAATTTTTTTATGAAATGGATCTTGATCGAGAGAATTACTGATGAATATATTTTATTTTTGATTGATGTTGAGCCTCATGTGAGTGAATGAGGTACCTGCTGATTCCTTCCAGCAGCATGGGATATGCCAGCCCTCTTCCCCAGAGCAAAGGCTAAACTAGATCCACTGTGAGTAAGAAAGTGATGCTGTAACCTCCTAACAGCTTGAAGCTCCCTGTGGAGAAAATCAGTGTGAGGAAATCGAATGATTAGATATGGGAAGTTGTGAAGCATTTCTGAACTACCAGCAGAACCCAGCAGAATGCCACCATTATCTTGTTGAACACTGGATCGAGCTCAGTAGAAACAAAATTGATAATGTGACAGACATGGTCCCAAAAAGTCTGTCCTAAAAGACATACTTGACCTGAGAGCACAGAAATCTTTGTTCTAGGCTTACTGGGGGACCCAAAATGAAAGATAATTGCTCTAGGTTCACAAACGTCAGAAATCCAAGTGTGACTACTTAGGTAGAAAATCCCTGTTGCCGCTAGTGTCCAGCTGGGATTTTCACAGCATCCTAAGGGAATTAATGGCCCAATTTCCATTGAGAAGCTTACAGGAATAAATTTGAAGTGTCCACACTCAACTCGAGTGGAAGGAGATGAAGTCTTTGTATATGTAAGACATGAAGAGAGTGGGAAGAGGAGAGCTCAGATAAATCTAAAACATCACATGGACATCTGCTCTTGAGAGTGGTCAGAAAAAGACATAAAAGAGCTACATGGTTAAGAGGAGAGAGTGTTCTCAAGTCTGGGTAATGACACTGGAGGCCAAGAATCAAGGGGATAGCTTGAGGAGAGTAAGTTCAGGACCTGGGTCTGCTATTCCACAAGGACAGCATTTTCAAAGGAGGATACGTGTGAATGAAGTGTCATGTGCTCTCCCTCCTTGTACTGTCTGAACACTGTGGGCTTTGCTCTTCTGTAGATGCTGCCAGTGACTTCCATGAGATTGCAGCCAGGCTTATTTTCACAGTAAACAGGAATTCTTAGAGGTGGAGCTAGGGCGTGGGGAGCAGAAAGGGGAAATTAAGTCACCTTGATATCCCTGAGGGTAGTGTGGCTCTCCAACGGTGAATGTAGAGCCCACTGCTTGGCAAGTGTTCTTAAAAACAATCTGAATTAATTATACGTTATGACACAATTGGTCCTGTTAGCGAGGCTTGAAAGTGGGCTGGAATTTTGGATATTTTTTTTCCCCTCCTTCCCCTCTTTTTGTTTCAACCTGCCCGAAATTCAGCCTGTTATTGTTGGGCAGCAGGAGGCCAGAGCTACTGCTTGTGAGGACTGCTCCAGTTCTGTTGTTTGCCCTTGTTTCATCAAGTTTGCAGACGATGCTGATGTAACCAACATGAGGATCTGGCCTTTAGCGTGTGCTTGTCCCATCTGCTGTCCAGCATGTCAATTTTCATAGAAAACATAAACTTGCACGGACTGTGATTTCGAGGAGGAACGCTTTACCTTTCCAGGAGCCAACTGTGAAGCCTCAGGGGCCGGATTCTGAGAGGCAGTTGATGCCAATACCAGGATGACTTGGAAACTTCTGTCCTGGCACTTTTTGACCTGTGGTCCAATATTGGCAAAGCTACAGGGAGGAAATGTCTGTTAGACTTCTGCATTGACACGGAGCTGATGTCAGATTTTCCTGGAGCACAATCCTAATGTGGAAAGGGATAGACTTATGAAAAAGGCCTGAGCTTAAATGAGCCTTGGAGAAAGAGGGGGGGGAAAAAAAAAGCCTTGATGGGATTAGAAATAGATGGGCAAGGAGCACATTTCCATTGCAGTTGTCAGCCAAAATAAAATACTGATTTTCTTCAAAAAAAAAGAAAAGAAAAAAAAAAGAAAAAAAGAAGGGCGAAGGGAAGGGGAGGGGAAAGCAATCAAGCAATAACACCTTCACATGCTAGCCCTATGGGTAGAAAAGGCACTTTTTTGTAAGAATCTTACAATCTGAAGCTGACCTGTTCATAAATAATAATTAGAAAATGAGTTAATTTTTGAAAAGAAAATTTTGCAAAAGCTTTCATGCTGACTTTATACTCAGGAAACTTACTCCTTTCCTGAGATACTGTGAGCCGAAATTTTTGCAGGTCTCTCAACCTTTTTCTTTCTCAGTATATTTCCTACACTGAGCCCTGCTGACCAAGTCAAATACAGCTTTGAAAGGGTTTCCTGCAGAGTTGTCATGTTCTGAGAGAAAAACTGTGTCCCTCGCACTCCTTGGGGTGAATGTCTTCAAACTCTTCCTGGCCATGGACTGCTGTGGCCCAATTGCCCATCTTGTGGAAGGGATTTAAACTCCCTTATAGTGACAGCAAATACAAGAAATAGGGGAGAGGGTGTCTCTTTCTTTGACTGATCCTCTCCTGTTTGAATAGGAGTGTAGGCATGTCAGGCTATGCCTCAAGTAGTCCTCAATGTTCAATGCTTCAAATATTTACCAACGTTAATAGCCAAACCTGAAAAGATGCCTAGAGATCGGAAGTCTTGCGTGCCACGTTGGAGATATTTGAGATGTTTTTAAATGCCCAGGTCGATTTCTCTTAAAAATAAATAAAATAAAAAAAATATAATATTCTATCCAAAATTGTCTCGAAGATCAGGTTCAATCAGCTACGACTGCATAGAAGAGTGTGTGTCTCAAACATGGGAAAGAAGAAAGGAGGAGCATTTGTGCAGATAGTTAGAGGAAGAGTGAATGGTGCAGAGTTAGGCTGGAGACAAGAGACTTAGAAGGGGCATATAGGAGAATGGGACCATTACAGCAGGAAGATCCCCTTAAAAAAAAAAAAAAAAAGGATCTGACAGACACTGGAATTGGAAATCTGTGAAAACTCTATGGATATGGGGCAGCAGGGAGCTCAGCCAGCAGCTAATCCCTTTTCTCTGAGCTGGAGATATCCAAGGACGGAGTTTGCATCTTTTAGCCCGCCAGTGGCTTTAGAAATTTTAAGAAAAACCTAAATGAAGCCTGGCCCCTGATGGGTGTTCTGCATTCCCAAATCCAATTAGCCAATCATGACTTTTCAGTTTACTGCCTTGACTTTAATTGGATCAAAGTAACAACAGGAAGGATAGAAAATTACAGGAATTTAAGTAGCATGTGGGATGGAGCCTTGTTTGTGAGCATCATCTACAGCATGTGTTTCTTAAAAACAAGTCCTGAGTACCTACAGTTACAGCAGCTTCTAGCTGTCAAATTTCAGCTCCTGCCAAGGCACATTTCAGGCCCTAAAGTGGGGGAAAGTGCTTGTGATAATAAACCCACCGACTGTCACACCAGGGAATAGCTTAACATTGAACCATGATTGTTATCTCTAGCACAGATTGTAGAATTTGATCTGCATGGTATCCACATGGAAAGTTATAGTAGATGTAGGACCTGCTTCCCTCTGTGTGTTTGCAGGACTATCCAGAAGCACAGTCCTGAATATGTTCCTGACATGGGATAGCATCAGCAGATGAGCTTTGAAAGAAAAATGGTGATATCAAGATGACAGGGGCAGCCTTTTATCACCAGCACTAAACTTTGCTATTTCTTTGGCCAGTGCCATCTCACTAATAACCTACAAATGTCTCTAAAACTAATGTGTCATCAGCTTGCTCACTGGGGTGTGGAAAAGAATGGCCATAGCTGGCATGTCCAAAAAATTCCTTTTATTTATTTTTTTCCCCAGTGCAATTCGAATGGATCACTTGGAGATCAGCGAACATATACAAAAGAATTTCAGGTTAGTGATTTCTTCTGCTTTTTCTTGGTTAAAGCTGGTGATGAGCAGCCTGTTATAAAGGCAGCACTTAACAAAACTTAGGGGCAAAAAAGGTGGGAGGAAAGGCAACTCTTACTGGTTTCCATACAATATAAGGACCTCTTTTGTCAAAGCAAGTTTCAGCATACTCCAGGCTCCACTCCTTACACTGACACCAGTTCAAATCCAAGGATGCCTCACAGCTTCACTGAATGTTGATCTGGATTTACACAATGGGAACCAGATTTTTGCCCAGTGGGCCTGTCAGTGAAGGCAAGGTGTGACGTAGTCCTTATCTAGCTTGCACACAAGGGACCCTGCTGCAAATCGGGAATGGCTTCACTAAAGCCAGCGGAGCTGAACCACCATAAATGAGCAGAATGAGGCCTACGCATTATCCCAGGCTCGTGTGATCTCTTTAACAGACCCTAATGAATTCTGCTGTGGCGTTCAGAGCTATTAATCCCAGTGGAAAGAGCCTCTCACCATTACTTGACCTGTGAATCAAGAGTTGGTTATTAAAACCCCAAGCAGCTGTTTGAATGCAGAAGCCTCTGTGGCCCCAGGCCCAGAGGGGAACGAGCATCACTCTGGACCAAACCAAAATTCCAGCAAGGCTCTGTCAAGACTTACAGGTCCAGGTAAGCAGAAGGGTTGGCAGCAAGGGAAGAAAGGCCAGTGTAATGTATGACACACGGGGCCCTGAAATTGTTTATGATGCAAATATGTTTAAAAGCACTGCATTTCCTCCTCTGGGAAAAGGAGCTTAAAATTGAAGTCTAATGATAACAAATGATTGTTAATGAGTTGTCTAAACATAATAGATGGAAAGAATTAAAAGCCTAGAATAAACAGGGTTTCATTAAAGCACAATAAAGAAACAACACAAATTTCATATCTTAAAATAAATGGGCCCTTGTGATCTCGCTGGGAGTGGAGGGCACTGAGTTGGGCTGGAGAGGCTGCCGGGGCTGGGAAGGGAGTGCTGGCCAGGCCTCCTTGCCCTCCTCTCCGGCCTTCTTCCCGCAGCAGGGCTGGAGCCTGCAGGCAGGGATAGGGGCTCCATGGGCACCACTTCTCCACGGCGCTTGCCTACAGGCAGTGCCGCAGCCCACGAGGAATTTGGAGGAATTCACCTTTCCTGCAGCACTCCTCGGGTGCTTGGAAGCAGGTGCTTGCTCAAGTGTCCTGCTTAAGCAGCTCTCGGTGCTGTCAGCAGTCTCAACTGGAGAGGGAGACAAGTTTTTGTTTGGAGGTGTTTATGGCCGGGTTAACCTTCTGTAACAACAACTCAGCAGCTTGCGTAGCCCTTCTGTTAAAGAGAACGGGAGAAAAATCTCAGTTTCAGGGGCTATTTCTATGTGAACCCGCAATAGGCCCTAAGAAAGGCAAGTTCAAACCAAGTTTATTGTAGTGTATGGATTGTTTTTAAGCCCTTCAAAGGCTGATTTTTGACAAACCACAGACAAAATAAAAGTTGAAAATGGTTGCCCTAGAAAAGCTACAGAGACCACGGAAATCTGCAGAAGATTCAGAAATGGTTCATCAGAGTGTTGGGCACCAAGAACACAGCATGTTTCACCTCCGTGTGTGTCAGCAGCATATTGTGGATAGATTTTAGACCAAGACTTATGAAGGATGTGTAAAGAGATATTGATAATTTCTTGGTGAGTTTATCTCCTAGACTTGTCTGTGTTTGAGGTGGTGATGTTATTTATGAGTTGTGGGAAAGTTTGAATATTTGATTTCTCTTCTCGAAGATCTTGTTTGCATTTCAGCAAGGACTGTAGGTTCAGCGTTGAGTAAGTGAGAGCAGGAGGTTTTGGTGACGTGTTTGTGTTCCATAGTGTCCAACTATAATGTGCTTGTCTTTATGGATGTGCTTTATGATGGGTGGATTGCAGATCTGACAGGCTCTTTCTGTGTGTTTGTAAAGCTGTACCAGGCCCCCATCCTGATGGAGCCCCAGAAACATCCCTACCCTTCAGCCACGGCCACCTCCTGCCTCCCTTGCTTATGTTTATTTGTACCTTACCCTGTGATTGTGTGGCCTGAAGCTCCTGGGAATGGTTATGAGCTACACGGTACGAACGCAGGATAAACAAGGCTTGAAAAATTCAGGCAAGGGTTAGAGCTGTGCAGGGTTTCTTCATGGAAATGCATGGGGTGTCTCTGTGCCATATTAGTGACACAGAATGTCCCTCTTTTGCTCAAGGAAAAACATTCAGATTTTCAAAATGGTTTTGGCACATTTTGGAGTCTTCTTTTGAAACTGAAAAATGGTTGTTTTCAGTATGGAATTTTTTTTTTCTTTTTGAGAGAGAAGAAAATAGACAAATAGCCCTCCTCCTCTCCAACTGATGGAAATTAGTTTTTGTTTAGGAAAAAGATCATATTACTTAGCATTTTTACTAATAACAATCATCACTCTTATTGTTGTGATATTTTTATATTTTATTTTTATATTTTATTTTATATTTTATTTTTTATATTTTATTTTTATATTTTATTTTTATATTTTATTGTCAGTAGCAGTAATACACCTGCTGCACTCAGGCTTTATGTAGCGCAGCCTGTTTTTTCTGAGGGCATATGCCTGCATGTCTGGGCCATGGGGGAATTTGGGGGCCAAATGGGGAAGTTCTAGCTGTGTTTGCACTGTGGGGAAAGCAGATCCTTACCTGTGGACATGTTCCTCCTCAGCAGGGAGAAGATCTGGAGGTGGCACTTCTGCTCCTTGGCAACTGTTGAATTTTCTTTCTAGAAGAGCGTAAGAAGAACTGAAACTTCCAGACACTTTTTGCGTAGCCCAAGGACTTTGATGTGCAGATGGACGGCTCATAGCTGGACCTCAACTATGTCAGTGAGTATTCTCGGTAAATATTAGGTCCAAATGGATCCAGCTCCCCCAAAAGTTCAGTTCTGATAAGGCTTACTATTATCAGATGAAATGATACCAAGACATTCCAGGGTTTTCAGTGAGGGAGGTACAAATGGCAGCTCGAGGCCTGATCTGAGCAGTGTGAGTTGGGGGGCATCACTCACAAGCAAAACCCGCCTTGTGGTTATTTAGGCAGCGAGGTACGAATCCCTTCGGATGTCCGCGCTTCCTGCTGCATCCAGAGCACGCAGCTCTGTCCCTCGGGGTGTATCTTCCTCGTGTTCAATGCAGCGAGGCTGCAGCAGAGCTGTGGGTCTGATGGGCAACGTGCAGCGCAAAGTGTCCCTGCTCCATCTCCCTGGCTGTGGTTGCAACCGCAAGGGAAGTTACAAGGCTCGGTTAGGCAGCACTCGCCCTGTCAGTAAATCATTGTGCAGTTGGTTTTTTTTCTCTCTCCACACTGGCCTCCGTAGAGAATCGGACAGGCTGTGCTGAGCTGGTCCCATCTGCACCCAGCCTGGACAGCAGCTTTATCTTGCCTTGTAAAACTGCAGAGCTCTGTGACAAAAGAGTTAATCTCTGCCTTTGTTTCTCTTCCTCTCTCTCTCCTCTCTTGCAGGGGGACTGAAAGGCAAGATGAGAGCAGATCCATCAGTGTCAGCTGCTTTCGGCACATCAGCACTTTTGGGGGGTTTATTGGGGACTAGCCCATCCGCAGCGCTTCCCAACCCAGCACAGGCTGTGGACGGGCTGCGCGGAGCGGCGCCGGGGCCCCTGCTCCCCACCACTGGCCAGGTGATAAATGGCTGTGTGTGCATCTCTGTGGCCGCCGAAGGCCGGCGGGGAGACCCCGGCCCAGCTCCCAGCGCGGCGCCAATGGAGCCGTGTTAATTCCTGGCCGTGTGTCCATGTGTGTCCGTACTGCCTGAAATAGCACCCTTGACACTCGCACACGCTGCTCTTTTCCAAACACAGAAGGGAGAGGAGAAGAGAAAGAGAAACCCATTTGATTGACAGGTTAATGAAGCAGTTCATAATAGTGATATATATTATAACCATAGAAACAGCTTGTAAATACCCAGTTGCTTTACACGTATAAGCACACTCCCATGTATACAATACGGGAACAGGTCTGTGTATATGTATACACACAAACGCATGCATTTGCCTGTATATAAAATACATATGCATGTGTATATGCATATGGTAAAGATACAGGGATTGTGCAGCAAAACTAAAGAATAAATGCAAGGTGGAAAGATGAAGCTTCATTAGCCTAGAACAAATGTAAAGTCTTTTATTTTACCTCTAGGATTGAAACTGGAGAGACTTAGGAACACACATCCTTATGTGTGATTTGGGATCCTAAGGCCTTTTGGTACTCTTGGAAATGCCACTTGTTTGCTTTATATATATGTATGTATATATATATATATATATATATATATATATATAAATATATATATTATATATAT
>JAUBOD010000159.1:697473-702473 GCA_032353885.1 Nothura maculosa
GCGGGCTGCAGGTTGGAACCTCCCCGGCCAGGGTTGTTACCAGAGCAAACACGGACGCGTCACCCTCCGCTTCTGCTCGCTGTGCCCGTGCCTGGAACGGACTGTGTTGCAAAAGGCTCTGAAATAGGTGAGGAAGCAGTGCCTCTGACCTGGGAACATGATGTCTCCACAGGCAGAGCCAAAGAGTGTAGAGCAGGTAGGACAGCAAACAAAACAGATACATTATGTAGCTGCGAGGGTAGGACGTTGTGAAGCGTAAGAAAATGAGGATGGGGAAAGGACGCACCTAGCAAGGAGCTGGAAGGGCAGGATCCCCTTCTTTTCATGTCTGAAATACCAGAGGAATGGATCTGTTCTTCTCTTGCAGGTTTCCTCCTTGCACAAAGGGATATATTTTCTGTGCAGCAATGCAAAAAAAAAAAAAGTGCAGCAAAAGAAAAACAAAAACAACAACAAAAACTGTGCATCTTGCACCAAACAGTCAAACAGAATAAATCATTTAGCAGGATAAAAGGCCTCTTTCTCCCTGCTATGAATTAGAAAAGATCCTTAAAGGAGTGTACGGATTAGTCCTTAGAAAGAAAGAGGAAAAGAAAAGAAAAGAAAGAAAACAACAAAAACCCAGGAAAAAAAATCTACTTCCTGCTGTTTTCCTTTTCTCCCTATAAAGTGAGTGTCTTATCCTCTGAGAAATTCACTTCATTGTTAGAAATAGCCGAAATTGGCTTGCAACTAGTAAAGATGCCAAGAATTTGCACCTTGCTCTGTGACCTAAAGCAAAAATGACATGAACATTGACAAATTTGACAAGGAAATTTGTGCAAAAAACAACTTCTATTTGGCTAGCCAAGCAGCAAATATGTCGGATGATATGCTTTATTAAGCAATCCATTTTTCAGCAATAGCTGCACCATCTGCAAAGGTTAGTGTGCATCAGGCTTTCCACAGAATTTCATCTGCGTCTGCAGCTAGGTGCAACACACGACCACATTTTTCATGTACATACAATTTTGGATGCAAATAGAATACTTGATGAAAGAGGTGACCTTCCGGACTGACTTCCCCCATGCAGTAAAGTCACAGGCGCAGAAGCAGCTGAGGGAAACGTGGCTCTGCCTGGAGGGAGCAGGGAGCAGGAGAGAGGAAGGAGGGAGAAAGGGAGGAATAAAGAGAGGAGAAAACTTCGAGAGAAAGGGCTTCAAAAGAAGTGGTTTGGCATGTCACATAGCAGAGAACTCCACACTTGTACCAGCAAAGGTATTCTGCAGTGGCAGCTCTCTTCTGGATGATATCCATCTCTCATCTTCCAGTTACTGTCCTGTTTTCCTGATGTCATTTCTGCTGCCATGTTATCTGAGTATCCTTAGTGTTTACTCCTGGTCTTTTAGTGGTCTCTTTTTTTCACAACTTGCCTTCCAGCCATTTTCTCTTGTGTTGCTACATCTTCTTCTAGACATCCTTGGCTGTACAGGAACGGATACGTTTTCTAAACCCAAAGAGTTGTTGCTTTCTCACATTGGTTGGCCATATCAATTTTCCTCTTTTTCTTTTTTTTCCGATATGTTATGGTCCTGCCTCTGTGTTTTCCCAAATCCTTTGCTACTAGACAGACGCAGTCCTTTTGCATCCACATTAGGTGGAATCATCTCTGCTCTAGTCCCCAGTCTTCCTCCCCAAGGATATGCTCTACACACGACTCCATACGCCTCATTGATGGCTGCTGGTTATAAATTCCTGTTCTCAATCCCTACTCAGCTTAGCTGATGTTGGATGCCATCCCAATGTCTTGCAACTGTCCCTGGTCCAGTGGAAAGTTTAATCTGTCAGTTCATGGTGTGTCGCCCTATGGGGAGAGTTCAGCTGAGTGCAGCTCGGCACTGCACACAGCGAAGCTCATTAGGAGGACATGGTAGTATCTGATGACACTGTGGTCCAAGAAGGCCTCATTAGGCACAAAATGTTTTCTGCTGCTCTCTGAGATTTCCTGGTAACTTCAGGAATTCAAATATAGTTACCACAGGGGCAGGGAAGAAACAAGGGGCCAAAGATGCACTCTCCAAGGACTATGTCCCATCTGTGTCTTTTGGAGGAGAAGCTTTTGGACAAAGCTTTCAATTTGTTTTAATTAGCCTTGGATCCTCGCTACAGAGGTGCAGATGCCATCGGCTAGGCCTGGCAGACGCACTCTCCCCTGGTTGGCTACTAAGTGGTGGTGGTAAGTGATGAATGTTAAACTTAACAAGGGGGCTTACAGATTTACGTAAGGGTTTTACTGCCTGCCAGGTATAAACGATGGAGCAGCTTTGATCTTTAGGGGGCTCAGTGCTGAAAGTGATTTAAGCTAAAGTTAATAAAACTGCTTAAAACTGTACTCAGCAGTCCCACAGGCTGAGGAAGCTCTAGTGGTCACTTGACTGTTCTAAGTAAAAATTGTTCACATTTATGAATGAGATCAAATCCCACTAGTGATAATGGTGTTTCTAGCTGAATAATAAATGGCATCTTCTAAGAGTTTTACAGTCCTTACCTACACACCTTGTGGATCCAAAGTCTGCTTGAGCCACTACATTTTTTTAATCTCCAGATGTGAAAAATGGCAGAGCCCTTGGTATTTTCATTTTTTTTCTCATTCTCTATTCACATCATGTTCTCTAACCCAGGTCTGATCTCTTTAATATTTTGTAAAATGTTGCTTGATATTGTTGGTGCTTTTTAATTTTGCCATCAGGTTGGACCTTTGTTTTGTTTTGCCTTGGGACTTGGCTGGATACCAGGGAGAAGTCAATGCCATAAACGTTAAAATTTCATTGACTCCATGTTAGATTTTGCCGTCAACTACCTTTTGAAAGAAGACATCATGAAGTGTGTTTACAGCTTTTACGAGTGGTCCTGGTAGGTGTTTTTCCGTCCCTCTGTGTCATGGCCACAAAAATGGCTCTTTTGTGACACCCATAGAGAAGTTACTGGGTTTTACTGGCATCCCTGTATCAGCCCAGCCTATTAGGCTTAAAAGGGGGATCAAATTCCAGCAGCTCTATAACAAGCAGCATCTTCCAGGATTCCCATGAATCCGCCCCTACACACCAGTAGTTTGTGCCAGCAGCCTGATTCACCAGGCTCTTCCTCTGCAGCCACCAAATAAATGGCAGAGATCCTAATATTGCCGCATGGTTTTTCTTATGCTCCATCCATTTCCTAGAATCCCTTAAACTAGTACGAGAGCACACGCTGTCTGCTCCATAACAAAACGAGTAGTGTCTCCGACGGCCTCTCTAGAAATCAGTGATTGGCAGCCACTGAAATTGAATTAGCAGTAACTCACCGTGGGTAAAAAGAAATACTTTTTTTGTTCTTTCTTTCAGCCCAGTGCACTGTTAGCCCATGCAACTCCTCAGTGCAACGATTTGATGAGGCCATGATCTTGGAAAGGCACAAAAGGAGATGAGCTACTTCACACAGATTACAAGGAAAGCCAGAATTATAAAGGTACAAACATTTTGGGGATGGGATTTAATGCGCGGAAAGAACTTGCTGAAAACTGCCAGTGTTTGGGAGGAAATTGCATGGAAATCTTATTATTTGTACCCTGTTATATAATTACCTCTTGCAGAGTTGGATTTTTTATTCTCTGAATTGCAGTCACTGTTGGAGACAGGTCATGGGCTTAGGCCACTGGCTGGGCAGCCTAGTAATTCCTGCATTCCAGGATCCTCTCCTATCCCTGCCTCCTGTCTGCTTTGCTGTTGAGTCTCGCTACAGGAATGTTACTGTGTCTGAGATTGTTGTGTGATTGCTACAGCTTCCAGGGATATTTTCCAGTTACCCCTGGTAAATGCCTCACAATCTTTGGGGTTTTTCTAATATTTTCTAAATCCCTGGAGATTGAGGGTCATCTCTCACTTCACATAAAATTGATATAAATTGATAATGGTGCAATGAAATCCATCATGATGAAAGAGCTCTGTTTTGATTAAAATTAGAAGTGAATTTAGATTTGTATTTTGGTTATGGTTTTCCATAAACTTTCTTTGCATCACTGAGTGGCTTTGGCAAAGATCTCCAACAGTATTTTGAAGTCTCCTATCCCATCCCATAAACTTACTATTAGATTCAGTAAACTGTGTTTTCATGTTTCCTCTGTGTTTCCAGCAGTTTCTTCATGCTCAGTCTTGTCACTGCTCTTGCCCATCTTGCCCTGTGGCTGTGGTTTTGTGGGACCACAAATGTTGTCTTAGAGAGGAGGGCAGGGACTTGCCTTACAGGAGAACCTCTGTGGCTAGAGGTTCCTTCACTCACATACATGGGTGTGTGAAGAGTCACTCTTGGGAGAATAATTAGATTTATGTCAGTAGATAGTGACTCCTAATTTCTGTTTTTCATTGCCCAGTCTCCTCTGGCTATGGACTTGTTTCCAGTAGCCTCCCTGCTTGTGTGAAAAAGCTGTCTCATGTTCCAGGATCAGGCACATCATATCCAAGTTCTCCTTTGAGCCTGAGCCTCTATTCTCAGCTCATTTTTTGCTCCTGATTTCCTTCCTGTCGTGCAGTGTTAAGTCAGAGCGCTAAAGTGTTCAGACAGGATAAATCAATGGGTGTCTGCTGAGTTACACCTTTGGAAGACTGTCCTTGGGCAGAGAGCACAGCATTCTCCAAGGGAGTCTCTTTAAAGGAAACCACAGGCAGGTATTTCAGCCCAGTTAGCCGGGCATTCAATTATGCCTTTTGCTACAGAGTAAAACCAGTTTTTCCAAAGGATACCGGTAGCAGCCTCTTAAAAAAGGAGTTGTGGCCCCTCCCCGGTGACCTTTCCTTGTCAAATGCTACATGCTGTGATGTTCCTACACAATAGAGAACACTCTGGTCTCTGTGTACTTGGCAAAGGAAGAAATGGCTTTTTTAATCTCATTGCATGAATTATTGGCAAAACGTTTGAAGTGGCTCCAAGATTTCTCTCTGACTGACTTGCATTTTCTCAGGAGATTTGTGTAGTTTGGGAGTTTG
>JAUBOD010000159.1:707473-711150 GCA_032353885.1 Nothura maculosa
TTGTCATCTTGTATTTCTGGAAGTCTCTAGATCTCAGGACTCCTGCAGAAGATTCATCTTTTGGTGATCTGCTGATGCAAATGTTTGTAGTTCATAAATGAACCTGAATTGTAGCTGCTTGGTTGGTGTTAGCCACTGAACAGTGATAGGACTTAGTCACAGCCTCTCTTCTCCACAGACTCGCATTTGTTTCTGAGCAGGGATCCTGCAGCTGAAGTGGTCTTGGTCCCATCACCAGCCACCTGATTGCAGTTCTTGATCCTGTGCTTAAATACGTGCAGACAAAATTCTGGTTCACCTCAGTGCACAACGGTGTCTCCTTGGTTTTCGCATTCATTTCCCTGGAGTGAATAAATCATTTCTAAGCACCCGTTCCCATGGAAGAAGTTGATTTCTTCCTCCTATATCCATGATGAACAAGGATACTCACATTATTTCTTATTATTTGGGTGCACACAATGTGCACTTCACTTTGAAGCATGAACATATTTATCTTTCGCGACTCCAAGGAGTGGCTCCACAATGCACTTTGTGGCATTGTTACCTGTTTAATGTTCAAACAAAAACGTATGTCAGTCTCTTTGTGCTGCTCTGCCGTGCCGAGGCGCCGGCTGGGACTGCGGCTCTGTTGCACGGGATGTGGTGGGTGCCTGCAGGAACAGGGAATGGCCCCAGTCCCAGGAGGAGCTGAGAGGCTCCTAGGGCCACACAGGATCCTAGTGATCCTGGGGTCACAGAGACTGTTCAGTCTTTGCTGCCGGGCCAAGTGCTTGTTGTGGAGCGAGAGCTGTGGTCATAGGGACCCTGCTGCTTGTGGGGCTCCTCGCAGGCCACGCGCCACAGCAGGGGCTCTGTGAGTCCCACATCCATGTGAATGCGGCACCAAAGATGTTTTGGTGCAAGTGTTAGTGAGGGGTTTGGTGAGCGCTGTCACTGTAATTATTCCTCTGGTCAATAAAATGCAGGGTACGGAGAGTCACAGCAGTTTGAGTGGATGAAGACGGGCTTAAGTGCAGCCACCAGATCTTTCACATCTCTACCTTCTGTGGAGACACATGTTGCCTTCACATGTGCCCTTCCCAGAGCTGCCTCCAAGCATCCAAACAAACAGGGAGGGAGGCAGAGGGAGCCTGTGTGCCGGGACCAGCTCCTGCTCCGCGAGGGAGGAGCCGCAGCATCCGCAGGAGGGACTGAGGTGAAACCCGACATCAAAGGCAGGAGGCTGTCAGCACATTTAACTTTACTGAAACCCTTCTCCTAATAAAAAGGGAATGACCTCGTTACTACGGACACTAACTGTTCCCAGGGGAACACCGGGAAGCTGCTGCCTGCACTTTTAATATTCACTTTACAAACAAATGGGAAACCTTGAAATAATTTCAGTGTTGTTCTTGGCAAGTTGTTACAATGTTGTGTCCTTATAAAAATCATTTCAGAATTTATGTAGTGTGAGTTTACTTTTCACCCTCTGCTTTTCCTTGCTATCAGTCTGCCTCAGCCTCCCTCCCTCCCACTGCTGAGCGCCTGAGGGAAAACTCAGGACACCCAAAACAAGAGATGCCGGCAGCTTCAGCAGGAGGCACTAGTTGGCTTGGCTTTGGTTGGTAAACGAGGACCAGTCCTGGAGAAGGCTGCTTATTTTTTAACATATGTGGTTCTCACCTTACCTGTTTCTCTAGGTATTTGCTTGGCTTCGCTTTACCAGACTCGGTTTTAGTCTGAGCTCAGGATTTCTGACTATTAGCTGCAGTGCGTATGTCCAGTTCCCACTCAGCTCTAGGTTATTGAGCAAAAAGATAAAGAGGAGAATGTACAGGGTTGTGGGAATGACATCATTCACTGAGACTCCAGGTGTCTAAAATCTGTATGGAACAATTTACAAAGGACACATTTGGGCAATTTTGAGGGAAAACACTATCTCCCTTGAGTGGGAATATGCAGATGGCTTTATATTAGTATGAACTGTTGCCCAAGTGCTGGGGTTTGCAGTTGTGAACTATGCAAGAACCCCGAGCAGCACTTTTCACATCTACATCCACCTCTATGGTGGCCTGAGAACAGATCTTTGCACTCCTCATGATCCTGCCTTCCTCCTGATGTGGGCCCAGCCAGCAGACACCAAGCCAATGGGCAACCTGCTGCACTCAGGTCCTGCTGCACCATCTCTCCTTGTACGGGCTGAACATCACTAATAGTCATGTGGATCTGACCTTCTTTTTCCCGATCTTCTTCCTTCTTCCCTAGCATTACCATGGCAATGGACAGGATCTGTCCTGAAGGTCTGTCACTGTTTAGTGCAGAAAATTTCTGTTGCCTTCTTTTGGACTGCATGGTCACTGGAAAATGCAGAGGAGATGCTCTTTGAAGGGCTCAGCATTTTAGTGACCACAGTTTTGAATGGTTTTAGCTGCTTAACCCCAGAGATAGTTGTAGAGTTCAGTGGCGGAAGTTCCGCAAAGGGATCCAGCTGATCTGGGGGCCATTTCTGTTTCTCTGCAGCCTGAATTGCATGTAGCTGGAAATCTTATCTCCTTTGTAGAGACCTTTGAGGATTGTGGACTAAACAGGAAGAGCCAGCTTTTAATGCAGACAGATGGGACAAATTTCTCTTTGATTGAATGATGTAAATAAATTGTCTTGGGTAAATGAGAAGGGAATTACCTTGTATTAAACGTCAGAGCCAATGATAAGAGTCAATGAAATGCTATTTTGTAAAAGGTCCTAGGCAGTTTTACAGAGACCTGCTTAACCAGGGTTCCCTCTTGAGTTATTCTGGCATATCTGTTTATTCTGATTCTGTTATGAAAGGTTTCATGTAAACCCTAGTGGATATTTGAAGGTATTAGTAAAAGTCTTTGTGAAATCAAAATAAAAATCATACAGAGGAAGCTGCTGAGAACTGCAAGTGCCTGTGTGTGCACATGCCCATATGTCTGTAAACATCTGTTAGTCCCACATGCATTTCACAGTCTTTGGTGGGACACATTACCGCAGCTCAGCCCCAGGGAACTGTAGGCTCACGTTATTAGCAGCAAGCAAGGAGTAGGAGGGTGGACTTGCACAGCTCGTCCCCATCACTGAATTCCCAGACACACTTCTCTATGCACATCTAACCTCCAGCAAAGACATAGCTAAGAACATTCAAAAATAGCCATATGTGTGCCCAGAATTGCAAGTGCGTGAAAGCCTGCAAAGGGTGGTGTGCTACAGCATAAGGAAGGAGGGCTTGAAACCAACAGTACAAAGAGTGAGAGTTGGAAATCTGAGGCTATGTCTTGACTCTGCCACAGATTTTCTTTATGTCTTTGATCAAGTTGCTTAGTCTCTCCGTATCTCTTCTCCCCAGCTAAGTCAAGGAGATAATGATACCTCCTGATCAGTCTTGTATCTTAGACTGTGATCAGAGAGGTCTTGACTCTCTCTGTGTTTGGACACTTCTGAGCATAAGAGAGTCTAGACCAGATCTGCTTGGACCTGCTGTCCTCAATGTAATATCAATACTGGAACCATGAAAAAAACCCCCAAAAACCTCTTGGATTGTTCATTAGTTTTGAGATGGTGGAAATATTTTGAATGAAATGTTTACCTTTTGGTTCCAACTTCTAACTTCTCCTTTGTTTGCTTCTTAGGCTGTTGAAGTCAAGTTCAAAACACTTAGCCCTGCACTTCAAATCACG
>JAUBOD010000159.1:731158-746562 GCA_032353885.1 Nothura maculosa
ATTAACTACCTTAACCCTAGTAATTGTTAATGTGCATTTAGAGCAAGCCAGGCCAAACTGGCATTTGTACAGAAGCAGGACAGTCAGGTTGCAGCCAACCCACAGTGGCCTGGAAATGATGGACGTAAACCACTTATCCTAGAAGCAGCAGCCTTCAAATGCTTCTGACCCTTGTAAGACCATGTAGGAACCTTGTATGACCATGTAGGAACCTTGTACTCTTGGGAGGTGGCTAGCAGATGGTAGAGGGCACATGGAAGACCAACACTGCTGCAAAACTTTGGATCTTCAGTATTAAAGAAAAGCCTTCAGCAGAGTTGGGGGCCCATTTTCACAGAAAGAGGCTCTTCAGAGCCCCCCTCGACAGGGCTGCCTGTGCTTCCCAGTCCCAGGTCTGTGAGTGAGCCCTGCCTCTCAGGCCACTCCAACAACTGCTCTCTGCAGATCAGCAGGTGGATGTAAAACGGGCTGTCCACAGCACGTAGCTCTTTGCAGATCACCACTAAGGGCTCTCTAGGCCACCAGTGGCCCATGGTCCTGTTTCAGAAGCAACGTGCTATAATAATGTATCCCTAACCATGCTTTATACCAATAAGTAGGCTATAACCCTGTCAAGGTGTGCTGGTGACTCTATAAACCATGAGACCTGAATGGTCAATGGTCGAGTGGTTTAAAGCTGTCACCAGAATACTGAGATAGCCTTATAAGCCTTGTGCTGCATGGCTGGGGATACATTATTCACTATAATATATGGTAAGAAATACCTGTGCAGGGTTTGAAATGAACTGCTTTAGCCACTAGCCAGCATGGCTAGTGATCAGGGAAATCCGTCAGCACTTCTGTGTGCAGCGGGAGGCAACAGGACATAGACACCAGGGGAGGGGGGCTCCTCCTCCATGCCACATCCATGGAAGGAAATGGGTTTTCATGCAGGTGATGGAGGAGAAGCAGACCCAGCTTCCTGCCCATGGGCATGGGCAGAGCTCCTCAGCTGTGCCTGCAATAGCAGTAGGGACACCTGCAGCTGGGGACCTTCACACCGGAGCAGCTGCAGATCCCTGGGACAGCCTTTCTCCTATGGCACCTGCCTCCCGGCTCCGCAGTGCAGAGATGGGCCCTGCTCCTCAGGCTGGACAGAGCAGTTTTTGCTGCCCTGCTCCTTGTGAGGTGATCAGCTCCTGCCTAACAAGCCACAACGCACCGGGCTGGCCTGAAAGAGCTGAGTCATGGTGTGCTGGGGCCCTTTCCAGCCTTTTAAGTAATATAACGTAGGACACCAAGCTTGTACATGGGTGTGCACATATGTACAGGTGGGCAGATAGCCCCAGGCCTGGGATCTGGGCTCTCAGAAGATACTCAGATACTAGTTTCAGGAGAATGTCATCTGAAGTCAGCAATTTTGGGTCTTTTCCCCTCCCGCTCCGGTCAGTCTGCATGTGTGCAGGTCCTGGAAGGGCCGTGGGGGTTGGCAGGGGCAGGTTGGATGGTGAGGGAGGACAGGGGGAAGCCCTGGCTCCAATGACTGGCACACGGAGAGGAGATGAGGGCTTTGAAGAAGCTTTGGAGGGGTTTAGGACTAAGCTTCTGTCACCAATAACCTTGACAAATAAAAGATTTCCCCATCGTCACCACCTACGCTGCTAGAGCTGTAGGAAACAAAGTCCATGAGACCATGCCCATGTGAGTACCCCTGGGGCGGGGGATTTCATTAGGGCTGAGGGGAGGGAGGAAAACCCTCCTTCCCAACAATAGGCAGAGCTCGGATAGCCTGAAGGGCTCGTTTGCTTTGTTGTATTTATTTTATATATAAATAAGAAAATATGTATACATATATTTATTTAAAGTATACACATTTTATCTATATTTATATTTTATCTAGAGCTTTTATTCTTTTCCAGAAAGGGACCCAGAGGCACCTTTTCACATTGAAATGCCCGGGAGACAATAGCACTGCTGGGTAAGCTGTGAGGGCGGATGGCGCTCGGGGATGCGGCCCAGGCCGGCCTGGGATCAGTAGCCGGGAGACGGGGCGCCGGGGCGCAGGAATCCGGCTGCGTGAGAGCGGGCCCGGCCTCCCCCTTGCTCGCTTGTTATGTTAAGAGCCCCGGCGGCGAGCGGTGCCCGCGCGGCACACGGAGAACAGAGGGCCGGCGCGCTGAATGCCGCCGCTCTGGCATCCTTCTGTTCTCCATATGGGGACATTGTCTGGCCTCTGCCGGACAGGCCCCCTCCCTCCGAGCTGCCTCTCCTCTCCCTACTGTGCCTGCATAAACTGTTGGTTTCCCTTTTTATTAAAACCCTCAGAGCAGCCAGCGGGGTGACAGGCACCAGGAATTCGTGAAGGACGGAGGAGGAGGAGCAGGAGGAGAGGGAGGAGAAAGGACGAGTTTGTGTTTGCGGAGCAGACCCTGCTCTCCTCGCCAGTCTGGAGCAGAGGGTGAGGATGGGCAAAGCGGCTCGCAGGCTTGGGAGGACATGGGCACATAGGGTGCCATGGAGGGCAGTGCCCCAGGGCAGCCCACACCAACCACTGCATCCCAAAAGCAACCACTCCATCCCAAAAACAACCACTGCATCCCAAAACCAACCACTGCATGCCAAAAACAACCATTCCATCTCAAAATCAACCATTCCATCCCAAAACCAACTACTGCATCCCAAAAACAACCATTCCATCCCAAAACCAACCACTGCATCCCAAAACCAATCATTCCATCCCAAAACCAACCCCTGCATCCCAAAACCACAGGCCCCCATCATGTGCACCGTCCCGGGCAGGCACAGTGCTGCTCTGCACTGCATCCCAGCAGAGACTGAAACGCTTGGTACATAGAGAGCTGGTCCTGACAGCCTTGCAAATGGCATGAGAAAGTCTCTTCCCTGGTGATTTCTTTTATATTTGATATCAATGAAGGTAAAACTAATGATGTCAAACAAGGTAAGGGAGGGGAAGATTAAACAAAACCTCTCCCCTGCAAAAACAAAGCAATCAATATAATATTATCCTGCTGCAGTGATTTTCAAAAATCTCTAACGAAGTGGACCCCTAAAAATCTCTAAGGAAATTTTAGCACCCCTATAGAAAATTCTCACACCCCGATTTGCTGGGTAACTATGGCAAAAAGCTGTTGCTTTTCCTGTGCTCCTTAGTTCTTGCAGACTTCAGACTGGAAAACGTCATCCTTGAGAATGCCAGTTCAAATGTAAAAGCGAATAATTAATATAGGGAGCTTACTGTTGTTGTTTTAATACTTTCAGATCCATCTTACCTGGAGAATCTATTTTACCACCTCTGGGAAGCTCACAGAGGGACTTCATCATTCTCGTCTCTTCCTTTGGGTCTGTCTGCTTCATTGAAGAAATATCAAGTACCTCTGATTATCACATAGGAGGAATGTGATAAATTAAAAATGGTTAGAAAATTTCTGGATGCATTTTTTGCCCTTGTAGAAAAAAAGAATTTCTACTTTAAAAGTAATTTTTTTCAATAGCCATAACAAATTATTGTACAAACTCAAAGCAAACTTGGACTTTTTATTCCATTTTGCTCCATATTTTATCTTCTGTTTTGTGTTTTCTTTTTGTTGTTTACTCTTTTACTGTGCTCAGACATTTCTGCTGGATAACAGAGCATTTTAACTAGCCTAGTACAAGAAAAATCTACTGCAAATAGGTAAGAAGAGAGTTCAATATTAAAGGCACAAAACATTTTGTTTCAGTGGGTAGTATGCTGAGTTTCCACTGAGCCTGTGAGCCTGTTTTATGAAACATTAAAGAAATCCAAGGGAAAAGTTTCAACAACTATACAAATTCTTCAGAATTTCATTTCATGAAAGAAAAAGGAAATTCAGCAGTATCTGAAAGTGGTGACAGATCATATTCAGAAATGTTGCAAAACATTCTGAAACAGAAAGACTAATTCTTTTTCTGTGTTATTCTGTAGATCGAGTAGTTCGTTCACCAACTCAGTCTGGGAAATCCAGTTTGGGAAATACAGGGAACTTCATTTGCTTCTGGCTAATTGCACTTTCATTCCTTCTCCTGCCCCTGCAGGGCTGTATTGGCTGGGTCACACGTGCCATTTCTGACAGCCAAACCACTTCCAAGCGGTACGTAGCCCAGCTAGAAGGAGCCTCCTTTCTTGTGATGCCAAAAAAGCAAAGAATATTCAGGACTCACAGATTTAGAGTGAGCAGCGACTGGCAATCAGCTGTCTTGCTTTTTATTCCTGTCTATTGCCATTGGCATGTTGTAGTCAAATGTAGTCTCTACATCTTAGTTACCTTTTCTGTAAAATGAAGGTAATATTTATCCAGCTGGGATGCTGCAAGGAGTAATTAATGTGTACAAATCACTCTGAATTTCTCTAACGAAGTGCAAATTGTATTAGTCCCCACAGAAACTGGTAATAGGTTTGTGTTTTCTTTCACTGAAGGTCTGACCTCAAACCTCCTGGGTAATCTTGAGAAAAAAAACTCCTCTTCCTGCTGTTTGTATTCGAGCAGCACTTATGGACTCCGCCAAGGTCAGGCTCCCCATAGTGCTCGGGGCTGTACATTCATACAGTTACATACAGCCCACAATAAGCTCTAAGGACCTTATATTTAAATAGGGAAAAAGTGGGGGAAAGGAAATATTAACTGTATTTCAAAGGTTAACAACCAAGGCACAGAGGAAACATCTTGCCAGCTGTAAGTCTATGAACCAAGAAGATTGCCACTGCAAATTAACCTGTCTGGTTCACTTTGGCTTCTTACCATTCTTAGCTAGATGTCACCTCTTTCCTCTTTTGGGGAACCTGGTGGCCATGTATGACACCTGCTTCTGATGGGACCATGGAGAACACAGACAGTGAGGTTAGGGTAGGTCAGATTTTGCAGAGGGAGGACACCAAATGGAGGTGGGTGGTGTAGGTGATCCCTGGTCCAGATCTCATGCTCTTCTGGAGACCTGGACACTTATTTCTTAATACTTTCAGGCATCTTTCAGGGAAATGAAAGAGTAAGAGCATCCAGGAAAGACTGGTCAATTTTGTTTTGTAAATCTTTATGAATAATATACATGGGAGATTTGGATATACCTCCAGGACTATTCTAACATGTGTCCTATTCTTGTTTTCAGCACATGTAACTCCATTAATTTCTAATTCCAGTAGCATTTCTTGGTCTCACCGTGGAAAATGAAGCATGAAAGTGGCCTGGTCATAAGTGAACCACACCAGTGTTCATCTGCGCAAGACGCCTGCACCAGTGTCTGTGCAAACCTCTGCCAGTCCCGGTGAGAACCCGGCTCTACCATAGCATGTATTCTATCAGCCAAGAGCACGTAATTCTGGCCCCTGTTTTGGAGTTTCTTAATTCCCTGCCAGCTCTCATGATGGGCTGATGATCTCATTCACATCCTATGTTTAGCCACAAAACACCACTCTGAAAAGCAGCCGCTGCTGATGTTTCCCTGGGGAGAACAGGGATGGCGAGTAGCCTCCTGGCCTGCCGGCCCTCGGGTGCATCTATGCCAAGACACACTTAATTTGGGCAACAGCCAGTACCCAGATGGGTCACCAGGCTTTCTGTGTGGAGACTCCACCCTTTCCATTCCCCTTGCTCTCCCCAGGCCCTTGCCATGCATGGGCCTGACCAGTAAGGGGCCCTAAACCCTGGATATAGTCACTAAGTCCTGCTGGTTCCAGCATCGAGGAGACAAACTGAGAAGGTGTGACCCAAGCCACCACAGTTCACCAGAGTCAGCATGAGCAGAGAACTGTGGAATGAAAGACCAGGCCAAAGGCTTCTATGATGTAAATCATTTGCACTCTATGGGTTTTACAGGAGCATGTTGATTTACACCAGGAAAAGACCTGGTTTCAGCCTCTGCCGCCCTGAAGCCGATGGCTCCGTTTCTAGTCAAGGCATTACCCATTGGACAAGAACCACCAACAGAAAGGACGCTGCTCCCTGGAGACCCTTCACGGACAGCCTGGAGAAACCAAGGGAGAGTTTACGCCTGCCTGCTAGCTGCCCGAGCTGCAATTGCTCCTCCATCAGAGCCCAGGGTCTCTCCACTGCAATCGGATGCTTGGCTGGAGAACAGGGAACCGTTTATAGGCGGTATCTGGAGATGCCTTTTGGAATATCACATGTGTGAGGATGGGAGGACGAGGGGAGGGGGCTGGGGGAAAGAGAAGAGGTACAGACACAGCACTCCTTGGCAGTGATTTATAGACTGGGTCAGGCACAAATTGACTCGTATGCAAGAAATGTAAATGGAATCGAGACTTTTGATGGAGAAGCTCATTTTCAGACTTAAACGTTTTAGATTAAACACACTCACACACAAATGCTGGCGGGGAGGGTGTTTTATATAATTTACATTACAAATCAATTCATTATCCACAGAGGCAGGTTGCACTGATTTTCAAGGATCGGAGATTTGATGAAGAGGATTCATTTCAAGAAATAAACCTTTTAAATTAACCGCAAGATGAGGGAAATTTCTTTATTTAAAAAATGCACCAGCCCCTTCTTTGTTTCTTTTATTATTATTAATATTATTTTCCATCCGGCTTTGGGTCATTAAGGAGGGTCCAGAAGTCACAGATTGCCTTTCTGAGGGAGGAGAGCTGAGAACTTTGAATGTCACACATTTTGTCTGGCTCCAAACCCTTCATTTACTGCAATGCAATTTGTTACCTGTGGTTGGCTCTGTACTCCATCGTGCACTGTGCGCCAGCACTGGTTTAGCAGGGAATGTCCTCTCCACCTTGAACTCAAGAGAAGGAAAATCCTTTGGGAAAGGAGACAGGAAAAGCACGGAAAACAGAGTTCCAGCTGTCTCAGAAGTGAAATATCCATTGAGTGCTGGATAATATCCTTTCAAAGTATGGCAAGGATATGGAGAAGTTCAGGAAACCCTCATTATGAAAGAGGCGAGTGGCTCTGGGAGGGAGTGTTTAAGACAAAGTGGTAAAGAAATGCAGCAAAAGGAATACCCAGAACCAAACCAGCACAGCCCTGACCTCCTATACTGTCTTAGAGGTGTGTAAACCACAGTGGAGAAGAGCCAGAGTTGGAGGCAGAACAGCAGTGAAGAGGGTTGAAGGAAACGTGCATTGCCCTGGTTTCCCTTGTCAAAGCTGCGGAAGACCATCTTTGAGGAAGATTCTTCGTCACTTGTTAAACCATTTTAGCATAGTTTGATCCTCATGATTCATTCCTCATTCCATCATTCCTGGCCACAAGTCTCTCACAACACAACAGCTCCTGCAACCTGTCTGTAAATACAGCCTTCCAGTGCTCTAGCATCCCTTCTGATAACAGCATGGAAAGAGGCAAACAGCAGTGTGAGAGCAAGCACCTTCCGTTTTCTGTGAGAAAACTCTTTTTCTAGACCCTTTTGCATCACCAACCAAATGACCAGGCATCTTTCCAATGGGAACAAGAGCTGACCCTCTAGAAACACAGCTCTGCACACAGTCATGGGCGGCCACCTGGGCTGTATGTGGTGAACCTGGGCCAGAAGCCCTTCACAGAACAGGTGGGAAGAGGCCATTTTTAGATCCCAGTGCCATCTGCATTCCTCAGGATCCCGGAAAGCCTTATGAATCCCAAAATGAGCACGGAGCCTTGCTGAAGCCCTCCTCACTGAGGGACAGCAGTGACTAGTGCATGAGGGCAGCGCTCTGGGCACGGCCATCCCCAGACACAGAGGGCAACGTCCACTCCACCTGTGAGCCCTGGTGCAGGACGGGCAAAACGCAATTCCCTGAGCTGGAGGGGAGCCAAGACATCAGGGTTAACAGCCCTAATCTTGGAAAAAAAAAAAAAAAGAAAAAAGCCACAAGTTCTTTAATGGCCACAAACGGCTAAGACCTTCATTTTATATCTCTCCCGAAAAAGCAATCATGCACATTTTAGCAGGGGAGTTTTTATTCTCATGCGGATCGGGTACCTGTCTTGGTGTCCTCTCCTAAGTGCACACGGATTTGGTCAGTCCAAGCACAATGTGAAGCAGGTTTGACCTTCATAACTTTCCTTTACAGACCAGCAAGCTAAAACCCTGAAGGAAATTTCCTGAGTGAGTTTGTCCAAAGCAACGTTTACCACCTCATTCAATATTTGCCTGCAAAAAAAATGCCAATTATTGAGAGACAGTCCTGGCTGGGCATCAATAGGCAGCCAGGTGTGAGAAGTTGAAGAGAAATACATCTCATTAATGTGGAATTGTTTTTAGGTTAATAATCTTGCGTTAATTTTCCTTTAAAATATTGTCTTTGACCGTTAAACGCTCGCACTGTTATAAAAAGAACGTAATAAATGATCTTGAAGCAAATTCTCCTGCCAAATGTCATAATTTATTTGCATAATTAGCTCTTAATTTTAATTCAATATGCAAATCCACGCTTCCTTTAAATTGCAGCAGCCTGTTTCCCGGCCCTGGCTGCCATGAATTTATTGTGAGGCGGCTGCTGGAAAAGCGGCTCCGCTGCCTGCTGGGGACGGCGGCGGGGGGGAGGGGGCGCCGCCAACTTGAGTCACTTTTTGTTTGGGTTTTGGTCTGGTCTTCTGATTAAGTTGGACCTCGGCCTACTCCAATCCCCGCGCGTCTCCCTCTTCCCCCCAACACGTCCCGCGTCCTTTGTCTTCCTTCTGCATTCTCCTTCTCTTTTCTTCGCCTCTTTGGGGAGGACAATGTTGATCCTCCATGTTCCCGGCCCCTTGCTCCCCCATGAAAGGCTCAAGCCAACCTGGCAGTGCTCAGCTCTCCTCCCTGCTCGGCTCCCTTCCTTCATCCCATCCTCTCCCTGCGCTTCAGCTCCTCGCTCTATGACTTTATGCATTGCCAAACTCCTCCTGAAGGAAGCTGAGGGGAAAGGCCCAGAGCTTTTGGTGGGACTCCATCCCCAGGTGGGTCTCTGGCTCCGAACAGCCCTATGGGGCATCTGGAGAGCCCGGCAGATTGCCAAGGCCCCACCTCACCCCCATGGCTGTACACACAACGTGCCAAGCAAAGAAGATCCCTCGTGTGGGAGGCCTGGGCCTGGCCTGGCTGGAGGCCGGGCTTGTGCTGGCTGATCAGGCCACCGCAACCCCTCTGATCCCCAGTTCTCTGCCCCAACTTCCCTGCTCCCAGGGTGCAAGAAGCACCTACATCTAGGGTGAAGGAGCCAGAAGAGCTCTTCAGCAGAGGCAGGGAGAGGTGGGAGCCGTGTGTGCCACACAGGAGGTGGCCAAAAGCACCGAGAGAACAGAAGAGGCAGCCCAGCTGCCTAATTTGATAAATAACTGAATATAACCAAAAAAGAGTGTGTCTGAGACAGACTTTGGCATGAGATAGAGTCAGCGTGGTGGGCCAACAGCATCCAAGAGGTTACACTAGATGTAGTGTAGCCCAGGGCTGCCCAGGAGGAAATGTGGCCACTGGGCAGCGTGGCTGTCCCTTGGGGACAGAGTGAAGGGCCCCCTCGTTCCCTGCCCCAGCATCCGCACAGCCCGGCCCGAGCCCCGCGTGCCCCATGCTGGTGCTGGCAGCAGGAGCAGGCAGTGCTGGCAAGGAGACAGCCCCGGCACCAGCGCACACCCAGGCGCGGGGTGCAGCTCCTGCCCAGTGCCCTCGGCTGCGCAGCCAGCTGGCATGGGTCGCTGCTCCGCCGCTCCGAGGAAAACATCCAAACAAAACAGCTCACGGCTTCCTGCCTTCTCCTCCCCCTTCCACAGCCAAAACTAAAACAGGATTTCAACAGCAACCAGATCCCTCCAGGTGCAAAACTGGATGGCTTGGAGAGCAGCACACAGCAATGGCCTGAGGGCCACATCCTGGCCTCCCATGTCCTGCTTCTCCACCAGTGGAAGGTCATGGAATGGTCTGTATGTTGAGGTCTACTCAACACACAGCAGGAGCCAGATCTCTGGGGATTTTGGGGCACATTTACCACTGACACAGGAGGGCTCCAGGCTCTGGAGGTCCCTGGTTAGCTCTGGAGCATCAGGTCACAGTATGGGACGTGCCCTTGGGGTCCAGAGTGTGCAAGAAGACAATATGAAGACCCTTGTATGGCATTTCATGGCACTGGGAGAGCATAGGACTGGCAGAGAGGAGCCGGAGAGCTGGATGATGGAGTAATGTGAACCCAGGGTTTAGCACACAGGTTAGGGAATTAAGCAAAAGGGACAAATTAGCCTAGACAATAGGAGATCTTTTTCACTGGGGGAGGACTTGGGGGAGAAGGAGATAATTAAATGTTGCCTCATCAAAGCCGAGGCAGTTTGCAAGCTGCTCTCCCTTGTAACTCTATCGCGTTCACCTCCCAGGACGGAGCAGCGGGGCCAGGCAGGGGTATCGGGTGCACGGGCTCCTTGGAGGGCTCGGCTGGACGCGGCCGCGCCGTGACCGGGCGCCTCAGCGGGGCAGGAGGAGGGGCTGCTCTGACGGGGGCTTCGGGCTGGGGGCTGGAGGAAGGAGAGGGTGTTGGTATCTCATTACAGCCCTTAGATCTCTGGAGGGGAAAAGAAAAGGAAGAAAAAAAAAACCCCAACCCCAAACCACAGGGCTTTGTTAGAGACGCTGTCCGGGAAATGATGGGAAGGAAGGAGAAGACAGGAACAGCTCAAATTCTGTCCTTCGATAATTAAAGCTTGCAGAAGAATAAAAGGGGAGGGTAAAAAAAATAAATAAAAAAGGCTTTCCCTCCTCCCACCTGCTCCCAAAAGTGGGCTGCTGTGGCTTCCCGGGAACAAAGGGATGTGCGGAGAATGGGCTGCTCGGAGGCTTTTGCTTGATCCCCGCAGTGGCTGGGAGGGAGCAGCGGGATGAACGTGTGGCCCTGCAGATGGGAGTCCCTCATCAAAGCCAGGGAAAAATAGGGGGGAAACGTGTCTGTCTTTTTTAGTGCTCATCAGAGCAAGACTCTAACCTTCAGATCTGAGGGAAATTAGGCAACTGCAGACAAAAACATTTCTATTCCAAACACGAGCAGAAAGAAATCCAACCCCTGAGTTTTCTCCTAAATGAAATAAAATGGGGGGAATCCAGCCACTGACCAATCCCCAGGTTCTTCTTGGCTTGGCTGATCAGAGCCTCTTAGGAAAACAGCCATGTATATTTTTTTTCTTTAAAAGTTATGAAATGCAGGAGGTTTCCTTGTGGATGTGACATAAGTGATGCTCACACAGGTGGGTAGGAATGTATGGGCTCTCTGGTGCCTCTGGGTTGGAGGAACAGGCAGGTGGAGTGTCCTGGGAGTATGCCTGCAATTCCAGTTAAATCACAAATATTTCCCTTCCCTAAGATAATTCCTGGATTATGTGCTACATGTCACACATTCCTAAGGATTTGTCTGGCTTGTTTGTTCGGTTGTTTGTTTTTCTCTAGATACTGCCTCAATTATTTCTCAGAGAATCAGGCCTCAAATTATGTCTTTTCCTAAATTTGTGTCTTTCCTTTGCTTTTCCCAACTGAAGATGATTCCTGCTAGGCCTAGTCTAGTAACAGGGTCATGAGACCCAGGGCGTAAAGGTTTAACTGAAACATGATTTCCACATCCCATTGAGCAATGCCTCACAGTCACTTTCCCACACCTCCGTTTCTCCAGTGACTAAGTAGGGATCATAGAAGCTGTGGGTCCAGGAAGTCTCACGTACAAACCTATGGGAAGTGCCCAGCTCCTTGGACACTAACAACATGCACAGCACTTGTCATTTGTGTGTTCTCAGATGTCAGGGCAGGACGGATGCTGCTCTCTGCCATACATCACTGCATCCTTGCTGCTTTTTGAGTCTTTTTGCCGTTCTCAGTCACAGCTTTGAGATTCACAGTTTTGCACCTCAAGGCCCAAAGGAGCAGAGTTTCTACATTGCATGCGACGTCACAGAGATACAACATAGGTGACTGTACAACATAGGAGCCACCGCAGCCCAAGCGTGGGGCTGGAGGCTCCTCTCTAATGGAACAGAGCTCTATTAAGATCGAGCTCTTTAAATGCTCCAGAAACAGAAAAGAGGTTCAAAGAAATCATTTTAGGACAGCTGATGTGGTGACTCCTGGACTGTTTTGCAAAGCTGGCTTTGCCATGCCAGGAGGGATGACAGCCACTGGACCTCACACCGGGCTATAGGGAAAGCTCAGGAGCCCTCCAAGGGCTTCCTGCCATTGGCACTGCCTGGCCAGAGCAGAGCCTCTGTGGGTGGAGATGATGTCTCACATGTGCGTGCCAAGGAGCCACTGCAGTGGCCAGGGGGCTTTTTGTGAGTGCACCAAGGTGCAAGCTTTTAAAAGCTAACAAACTCGTGTGCTTTGATTGTGGTGTCTGGATGAGCAGCCTTGCACTGCTTTTAAACCCTATGACTGCTCCTGCAGGCTAGGGATGTTTGTGTGCTTAAAACTAAAGAATTAAAAAAAAAAACAACCTCCTTCTCCTACTGCATCTTCATGAGCTGCCATGGGGCAGCTTAGAGGGTCCCTGGCGCTTGGTGCCCTCTGAGTCTTCAGACTAAGAGGGCTTGGGACACGCGGCCAATCAAGCAGTTGGATTGCCTTAACACGCCTTAGTGCTCTATAATACCTGCCATTCTCCATGGTTGAGTCTGCTCCTGCTGCTTGCCATATTCGACGGTCATACTGCCGCGCTCTGCACGCTCCGCACTGCCCTTCTGCTGAGCGCTGCCTTCTGTCTTGCTCCGTTAACGCTTCAAACGCTGCCCCGTCCTGCAGGGACCGGCCTGTTGGCGTCTCCCCCCTTGCCTGGCAGGGAGGGAGCGGGCGAGTCTCCTCCTCGTCTCCTCCAGCTCCCCAGGAGCAATTCCGCACAGCGCCTGTGGAAGTGTACAAAGTGTCAACCTCAGCGTAGTTTTTAACCTGGAGTGATAGCTTTACTGATTTGCCACTTTACTACTCTTGTTAATGAATTTTTAATCTTCTTAATGACATTAAACACGGAAAGTAATTAAGGAAAACAAGTTTGAAACTGCTGACTTAAACCCTTTATTCAGAACTATTTAATGTAGAATTAATTTGATTTTGCCCATTATTCAAATGAACACATTACCTTCCTGCGCATTGGCCTCTTTTCCTTTTTGTGTGTCTGTGTGTTTTGTTTTATTAAATGTATGATATAAAGCTTTGTCCTTTTGCTCCGAGGTAACCAGAAAGTTCCTCTCTCCCAATGTCAGAGAGGGTCAGCTTGCGGCATCTCCCATGGGCCTTGTAAAGCCTCCCTGCATCAGGAGCTCAGCCACGGTTGGGAACAGAGGTATCGTGCCTGAAATACCAGGTTGCTGCCACCTGGTCCAGTAGGACAGAAAGGAGCTTTGTTTCTCAGCAAGAGTTTCTGGGCTCTGTCCTGAGCACAGGGAGTGAGGCCATGCTGATTCACATCTGATGCGTGGACCTTCTGCAATGCAGAGAGCAATGGCTGAGGTGAACATGATGAAAAGTAGATGCTAAATGGTCAGCTTTGTCTTACAATGAGAGAGAGGGTTCCCTCAAGCACAGGTTATCCCTTCTCTGAAATCAGAAGCTCACCTCTCCCTTTCCATCCTCCTGGGCTACTGTTAGCTCTGACTTGCATTTACAAAGACAGTAGATATTTGACTGATGATGCCCTCCAGCAGATCTTTTCTCTCTCCAGTCTGGCTTTCATGTGGCTATAAATTCACATGGAGCATAGACAAGGCTACCACTTTGTGTTGGAGCATCTCAGCCTTGCATGGCCTGTTTCCATTAGGGTGAGGCTCTAGCATCAAGTGCACTGCTGCTGCATCAAGTGACCTTGCTGCTTTACTGCATGAAGTCTCAAAATTCCTATTCCCCAAAACGCAAAGAAATAAACAACAGTAAGTTCTCACTTGTCAACCAGCCACTTCAGTGCTCAAGAAGCTCTGCTTGCGCTCTATATTTTTATCCCAACCACTGCTATTTCAATCCCTGGATTTAAAACCACTGGAGTCCTTAAAATTTCTTTGGACTCACCCTGAAATCTAACTCTGCTTCTGACAGATGTGCTGTTGATTTGACAACAGAAACAGTCTAGATTCCACCGCCAATTGGAAAGGGGCAGCTGATCATCATATCCACAGAACTCAGCATCTTCGCTCTCAAGAATCACCTTCTGGCATTCCTATACATTGTATTAAATATGCCTTTTTTCTCTGCAGCCAGCGGCCTGGCAGAGCAGGCAGTGTCAGTGGAGTCACACAGACTAGGCTGCTTCTGAAAAAAATGAAATAGTTTTGTGTGTGCAAAGGATGGTGGATGAAGATCCAGCAGTTGTGGTGACACATGAAGCTACCCAGTGCAGCAGAACCTCCAAATCCACCTCAGACTGGAATCTGCATAGTGAGAGGGAAGTCAAAGTTCTTTGCAAAACACTCTCTGCACCTTTCCCTGAGTAGAGCAGGAACTTACAAGCATTTCAGGGAAACTTGTTAAAGCTACACAGAAGTCCCAGGTGTTCTGTTCATCATGGACCTATATGACACACGGACTGCAGAGAGCAAGTCCCACAGCTTGAAAAGCTGCTGAAGTGACTTCTCTTTCTGCAGGCCGTTGGTGGGCAGCCAGACCCCGTCCTCCGTGAGGTTTTCTTCTATATTCAAAGGCACTGACTCAGTGTCCACTGGCTTTAATCAGATTCCTTCCCTTGGCTGTGGTACATAACTGGATCAGTCTGCAATCTGGAATATTAAGCATGCCAGCAGATTGTCATTAAAATCCTCTTTACTGTATCATGTGTTTTTGCTTCAACAGCCAAAATTGGAGGAAAGACAGAGAACTGACAATTCCTGCGTGCTGGCCATAAGACGCTCCATGAGTGCTGAGCTGACTCGAGTAGGATCTTTCCCCCATCAGAAAAGCCCTGCTCTAGAGCAGCACGTGGGAGGACACCAGTGTTTCATAATAGCTCCCACCACGGTACCTGACCTCCTCATAGTCAAGACCATGTTCTAATCTGACAACAGATGTCATAATCCCTTTGGGCTTTTGCAGGCAGCAAGCTGAGGCACTGGATAGATGAAATGACATGGAAAAAAAAACCAAAAAAAGCTGGAGAGCAGAAGAAAGCCTGAGAGCCTGGGTCCCCAGAGTGCTTAGGACTAACCCCTCACCTTCAGCCTCTGCAAGCAGTGGTGGCTGTGCTCTGATGCTGACACTCTACTCTACTCTCCCCATCTCATGCCCATATGACCTTAAGTTTTGCATTACTGGGCAAATACTTCCATGGCATCTCTGGCACTCAGCTGTTACCCAGCACCAGTTAGGCCAGGTTGTGTGCCAGGCCCCGTGAAGACAGAAAGCCTCACAGATGAAGAAGGGATGGAGAAGGAAAGAGGGAAGGAAGGAAGGAAAGAAGGAAGGAAAGAAGGAAGGAAAGAAGGAAGGAAAGAAGGAAGGAAAGAAGGAAGGAAAGAAGG
>JAUBOD010000159.1:780569-794626 GCA_032353885.1 Nothura maculosa
GCAGCTACCTTTCGCCACATGAGATGCATCTCCAGAAAGTGGGCAATAAAGCCAGGAGAGCTTACAGGAGATAATGCTGTCAGATCTTGCCCTGGCAGCCTCTCAGAGCCCACAGCCATGAAACAGCCCAGCCTGACACAGCCATACCAGAACAGTGTCTGGTATGGCTGGTGACACCAACAACACTTGCCTGACACTTAACACATGCCAGGTAACACTAATGTATTAGAGTCTTCAGCCCTCTGAGGAGGTCAGAAAATGGAGCTGCCTCCGTTGCTGATGTTGTGCAAAACTGAACTAGTAGTCCTCAGCCCCAGAACAACTGCACTCTCTCCCCTTCATCACTGTACAGAGCTGCCCTGTCCCTTTAAACATGGTGCATGTACCAAAAAAAAAAAAAACCCAGAAAAAAATTGACAAGCTCTCTCACTCTCAAAAGAGTGAGAAATTTTCATTGATTGATTTCTTCATGGCTTCTTAAACAGATAATTAATTCACCGTGAACCTGCGGACACACCGTCGTGAGTCGTTAATATTGTAAATTCACATATACTTCAATAATCGCCTGACCCCCCCGTCACCCCGAAAAACAGATAGCCATGCAGCAAAGAGGAGGGGAACAGGGGGGAATCGATTTTCGAAGACATGAAGGGATCACCCAGCAAAGGGAAGCTATTGATTCTCTTTTATAAGACACCGCTATAATATTTATTCTTTTGTAAACAGAATTAACCCAGCATCATGGGTCATTCCTATCGAACAACTTTCCTCTCATGTGCACAGCAATGCTGATTGTATCAGATGAGGTAGAAACATCCAAAATGCACCACCCACTCTGGCCTGCACCTCAGCAGCAGCTCACGGTGGCTGATCTGACCACCATGGCACAAAGCCAGCTGGCTTTGAGGCCACTTCTTAGCTGGCCACAGCAGGACTGGGGATGTTTAGGTACTTGCAGCCTAAGCAGCAGCCATGCTATTTTGACTGAGTACTCCTGGCAGTTAGAAGCCCCAGGCTGTTTAGCACCAGAGTAGATAACTGGGCAGTCCTGCAGACTAAAAACACCAACTGTGACTTGAACATGAAGGACTCTAATCTACCTTATAGTAGTTGATAGAGTAAGAGAGTAACAATCATAGCATGAAGAGGAATCTTTGTCTATCCTGCAACCGTCTCTCATGCCAGAGCTGTTTCTCTCCCTTACAGAGTCCCTAATACCACACAGAAACTCAAGTAGCAGAGTTGGACAGCAGTTAGAAGGTCTTCACATTCACTCCTGATAGCAACTGACTATTCTAGCTGCTGAGCAGGCTGTTGCTTGAGTGTTACTGAGAGCTTGGGCTCTTACAGTCTGGGGGCTACTTTCTCAAGTCCTGTGCCAGCTACTAGCTCTCAAGACTGAGAAGGGACACTCAGCTCTCCCAAGCAGAGAGGGTATACAAACACTCTCATTGTTTTTTCTCTGTATTTCAGTCCTTCGGTATCCAGTATTTTTACTATAGTTACACAATCTCAGGCCCAGATTAGCCTCTACACTGGCTTGGATTTGTGTTTGGTTGAGAGAGCATGTGAAGATCTCTCTAGCTACAAGGTTAGGAACATGAGGCCATTTTCAGGGCTACATTTTACTGGGTCATGAAACTTTCTTGAAATCCCATGAGGCACAGGGTGGGGAAGGAGGAAGTAAACTTACGACTAGAGGAAGAGCTTCTGACTTGTTTCTCCTACTCAGAGCAAGGAGAAACAGCCAGCCCACAGGTGATGAACTTCCATGGCAAGTAATCTCCAAGCTCCAATAGGGCTGCTGCTGAAGAAATTAAAGGTTTCTGGCCCATGCAAACCCACCACTTGGCAAGATGAATATATGGGGAAGATGCAGTGAAGTCATTTACAAGCATGCTGGCTTGTAAACAAAGTTTAATCTCTCTGCCTCATGCCAGCACACACGGTAGTCTCCCTTAGCTTCAGAAGGAGGATGAGCCTGATGCCAAGGCCCTGAAAGGGTCAAATGCTGAGAAAATTCAAATGGAAGGCAGCATTCACCTGCATTCAAAGGGAAAACACAGATATGCCAGAGGGATGCTGAGGAAACTCTAAGTATACTGCTAATGCCTGTATTCCCCTGTGCTCCCCACTCTCTAGTTTTGCCCATCAAACCTATTTTGAAACCTCAACCTAAAGTCAAACTTAGGTTCTTTTGAAAACATCAAGAGTGACACACAAAATACTTACTCTAGAAATCTCTGCTTGTATCCCAAGAAAGAACCAACAAGACAACACAAGGAGTGGATTTATTCATTAAAGGATCTATAAATCCTAACTGAGGCTACTTTCCTTTCTTGTATTAATCTGCACAAGCATAGCACTCTACTTCTCTGTAAGAGACTACTCATAAGACATCTACATTGGACACCAGAATATGGTGTTTTTGTTGTTGTTGTTTTTTTGTAGGAAAAGATAAACATCTTTGCCTTCTATACAAACACATTTGAGATCCAGAGAAATGCAGGGAATGTGGCTGTGAAACTAAGTCCTGTCTGAAATGCCTGTAAACCACCACTCTCTTTTCCAAAGCAAAGACAAACTCTAATAAAATACAGAATGCCTCTCATTTGGTGTTTTCAAATAGTGTTTTTAGCAGGATCTTCTCAGAAAGAAGAGATTCCAGGAGTTGTTTTTCTGAAAGAGCTGCCATGTCATGATGTTCTGAAACATCACGAGAATGTAATTTAGATTAGTAAATAAATACCCTATCACAGCCCTCTTTCACTAGCCAAATCCTGAGCTTGTGAGGAAGCAAAGAGGGGTTGGCTTCTTGGGTGAACCCTTATGAAAAGGCAAAGCTCAACTTGGGCCTCACCAGTATGGAGTCCATGAGTGCCCATGGTGGCAGCATGCCAGGCCTGGAATCACTCGCTTTGTCCATGAGTGGAGGGCCCACGTCTGCCCTCAGACAGGGCTCCGGATGTGCCTGGCCTTAGCTCTGTGCTTGGCTCCTTTCTGCCTTTCTCCTGTCCCGGCCAGGAGCCAGTACAAGTTGGAGAGTGAGAGCAAAACTGTGCAAAAGAAAGGAAAAGACAGTGAGGGGGAGAGATGAAGCCAAGGGGGTGGCGGCAGCAGGGCCAGGCGCAGGCCATGACCAGTGTGGTGGGGAGCGGAAGCCCTAATTAAAAGGAGGGCTGGCGCAGGGCAGCCTCCATTCAGCAGAATGACAAAGGGACGGTCTGTGGAGCAGAACTGGGAGTGATGAAAGGAGCAGAGACGCGAGGGCCCCGCAGTCCCTCCAGCAGCACCCACCTGGCTGGCCAGGCCTCAACACCCAGGCCCTCCTTCACTGCTCATCCCCTCAGGTCTCCACCCTGACAGGGCAGAGGGGCCAAGAAGCACCAAAAGGCCCAGACCCTGGTGCCACTGGGCCAGCTGCAGGCAGGAAGCCAGGACCAGGCTGTTGTGAGGAGGAGGAAGACAACGACAGAAATAGCAGTTTCTTTTGGGTCACCTCCCCAGGCCCCTTGGCCAGACAAGTGCTATCCTGGCCTTTCCACTCCAGCAGTGTGCCTGAATGCATTAATTAGCCCCCCAGCCCCGCATCAGGACATGCCACGTGAGTCATATGACAGCCATGAGCGTCTGGGACTAACTGGGAGCTTCAAAGCACATTCCTGCGGCCACACCAGGATGGAGTGTAAGCCACGCTGCACTCTGCACAGCTCAGCACCCTGCCCACGCTGTGGGGTCCTCCTGAAAGGGCCCTGAAGAGGTGGCAGGAGGGGTCTGCCCTCTCCTACTCTTTATAGAGTCAATACTACAATACAAAAAGCTTGTCATTGAGGGGGTGACAGCAAACAAGAGGCCCAGAGCTCATGGAAGGGCAGCCTATACATCACAATTAATTTGGGACTCTCTCCAAAACAAAGGATCTCTATGGCTTTCAACATGTTTACATAGTAGTGCATAGAAAGAGCAGCAAAGCGTCAGCTTGAGGGCTCCCCATCTCCTGCCTCTTTGTCATCCTTCCTCTTACTGGGCTTGCCCTGCCACCTTTCTTCTCAGCACTGTTTGTTCTTTCTGTTTAGACTCTCTCACTCCAGAGTCATAGCTTTCTCCACTTCCTTGTTCACCCTTTGCTTTTTAGGCACCTCTCCAGGCCTAGCTACTAGGTATCCTCAGGTGTGACTGGCTCATATGCTCCAGCTTAAAGGTACTCATCACTGGAAAGCTCATACCTATGGGACATAGCGGCCAGACATTAGAACATGGGGTTATGACTAGAGTAGACTAAGTAGATTAAGGGAAGAATCCACTCTAGCTCTGACCCCTTTGCCCTGGGTTTGAGCATCTTCCCTTAGCAGAGGGAACACTATCACATGTCCAAAAAGTGAGTGCTGCAACAAAAAGGACAAGGATCACAAGGTCCAACTGAAGATTTTGGCTTGACACTGGAATCCCTAGCTTGAATTGTTGGCCACATCCAAGGCTATACAATCATCTGAACTCTAGGATCAAAACAGCTCTGAGGCTTACTAGCCATAGCTTGCCTAGTAAAGGACAGAGAGAACTGTCAGAGACCTTAGGGACAGTGGTCAGATGAAGAAAAGAGGCAGACAGAATTGTGGTTGAGGAACAGACAACCAGGTTTCCTATGTTAAGATCTAAGGCAGTGTTTGGATCATGACTTCCTTTTGGCTCATGTCCCACTTGGCTCCTCCTGCAAACAAGAAGGTACCAGCCAATGGCTTTAACGACCTTGTAGTCTTCATCACAGCAGCCAAGTTGCAAAGCATCTTGCTGCTTTAATGTACCTATGTGTAATATCCTCTTCCCTACACCCCCTCATCTTTTGAGGCTGCCAACAGAAAAAAGACAGAGGTCTCACGACCATGTGGCGAGGGTACCCCAGTCTCTTTCAGTTAACAGTTAAATCAGGTTGATACGGAGGCTTTGTCCCAATGCCAGTACAGAACAAATCACTTAATTTAGCTAGCTATATTATTCACCAGGCTTTCTGCTATGGTGTCCACAACTCAATGCCAATACAGCACATTATCCCTCATTCTCAGAAGACTTGAAGGAACCTCACAGCAGTCAAGGCTTTTCACAGAAGCTCTGACACATTGCTGGTAAAAAAACAGCACAGTGCAGAGGAGCAAACAACAAAAGATAATCCAAGGGCATGTGATTATTAGGCTTTTCTTAACTTTTCCTTTCCCTGTTTTACCTATTCAACTTCCAATGACTTCCAGCTAGGGGCCCATTTCTCACCTCTGTACCACCTAGAGCAAGAGGCCCCATCTCACTCCAGGACCCTGAGCAGTAGTACTACAAATAGCCAGCAGGCCTCATGCAAGAGCTCAACAACCCTAGCAAAAACATAATTGCCTTCAAAGTTAGCAATGCCAACATGAGAGACTGCCTTCAATTTGAAGAGCCTTTCCATGATCACACGCCTCACCCAGGTGCACAACATCTTTTTCAAAGGCCCAGGGGAGTGAAACAGCTCTGCAAGGCCTTAGGAGAAGGGAAATTGCTATCAGAAACTCCTGTCGATTCCACAGCCCACCAAGGAGGCTGCTGGCTTCTACAGGCCATCCCCCATCTGTTGGAATAGTAGGAAGTTTTACGTTAGCAATAAAAAATAAAAAATGCTGGACTCCAACTGGTGACTGAAGTCTGGTGCCAGGCTCTGCTGCAGAGACATCACAGCTGCTTACAGTGCCTGCTCTGAAAGAGGTGCTCATTAAA
Source organism: Nothura maculosa (assembly GCA_032353885.1). NCBI lineage: Eukaryota > Metazoa > Chordata > Aves > Tinamiformes > Tinamidae > Nothura > Nothura maculosa. Next base: position 786,312 of record JAUBOD010000159.1, read on the forward strand.
CATTTGCCTTGGGTTTATTTTCCCTGTTTGCCAAACCCAAGCATTTGCAACAAAAACCTATAATGGAGGGCCACAAATCAAAAGTTTGATTTAATAAAATTAAATTCAACCTAACACACTTTTGGCTCTCCTTCCTCTGCTGTTTGTTTTTTTAGCCTTCAGGGATTACTTTGAAAAGCTTTTCCTCTTGGCCACATTGGCTAGAAGTGTTTTTTATTTTCTGATCCAGAAAGACAAGACTCTCAGATAATCATGTGACTAAGATACAGACCTTAGAGAAGAGGCTCCATACATTTTTCAGAGCCAGCAGCACTCCTATCATGTCACAATTACTTCAAAAATCAAAGAGGCACTTCTTTATAAAATTGATTTTTTGCTACTCACTTCTTGCATCTTTGTCTGGATATCAAGGCAATTTCAACAGCTACTCAAGCCATGAACACTGACAGACTGGGGCTGAAGAGTGGGTCAACAAATTCAACTCCAACAAACAAGACGACACATCGATTAAAGGCTGCTCTGAGAAAAGCCTTGAGCAAGGGGACAAGGCTAGCAAAGCTATGAAAGCAATTCAGAAGTGCTAACATACAGATTTTAACATGTAGTCTTGAACGGGAATGGGAAGCCCATGGCCACTGAGCTAGTATGGCTGAACAGCACATGATCTTTTTCTTCACCAGGTCCCATTCAGCTTTACACAGAGGCATTTAAAAAAAAGTTACCAGGTTCCCCACCCTACTGGAGTCTAGAAACCCTTGGACTGGTTGCTGTGGTCAGCACCACGTAAAGACCAAGCGTCTGTTGGCACTACTGACTTCCACAGTTACCTCTTCAGGAAGCTGGTGTTCCCCAGGAAGCTGGGATTTTTTTCAGCCATGCCATTACTTGGACCACAGAGAGTGCTGCTGTAAAGTCCCACATGCACCCAACACTACTAACATGCATCTCTCTGTGCCCCAGCCAGCATCCAAGCCCAACTGTGCCCCTGCACCCAGCAATCTGGCTGTCCTCATGTCCCCTGTCGTTGGCATGGCCAACCCCAAGACTGTTTCCTCCAGCTCTGGGAACTCAGCAGGAAACAGGACTCGTTTTGGAGATATGCTGTGAGGCCCTGACACAGATCGATCCACAAGCCGCCCCTGATGTTCTCCGCTTCTGATTGCTACATTTTTTGTGACAAATTGATAAACTGCATCTCCACTCAGTTAAAGATTTGATCTCGCTCTCTTAATCCGCTATCAATAAGATATTAATCGTGCACCCGACCCGTTCTGCTCCCCGTCTGCCTGCAAATCCAATAATCATTTCAGAATTCACAGCCGAGTGGGGCACTCCCTTCAAACAATTAATTTCAGGGGAGTCTCATTTATTTTCCCTGTAACCCTCTCTCCCCCCTGCCTCCTGTTTGCTTGGCCATCTCCTTCTCCCTCACTATCTACACGCTTTCCAGTTGAAACTCCTGCTCAGCAGAGACAGGATGCAGGAATACAACTTACACTGGGAGCCTGAGAAATCCTGCTCAACTCCCCTCCATTTGCTGCTCCACAGAACTAATTAGGTCCCTCTCAATCCCCAGGCATCTCTAAAGATGAGGGACAAATTCACCCCAGCACTGACATCCTGCATGTGCCAACCAGCCGCCCTGAGAGCAAGAGGGTCACAACCAGTCTGCATGGGAAAGTGGTGAATCAGCGTGAATACCCTAGCTGGGTCCTGCAGATAGCTGAGCATCACTACCCATACTAAAGTGTGGGCCTCATCTGTTTCCAACAAATATCTGGCAACCTAGGTGTGATCTCCCAAGGACACTGCCTGCCCCATCCCACAACAAACAGATAAAGAAGTTGCACAAACATCTCTTACGTTCTCTCAGGTTTCTCTACTTGTGGCTGCAGGTATTTACCCGTGACCAGCGCAAGCAGGGTTTGTCCATGTACAGAATCACATGCCTTACAGCAATCCAGGTAGAAGACAGTCAGGTAATAAGTCTCTGTGCAGGCCATAGAAAAGGATGGCCTGAAGACAACAGTTTTATCCAAGCATGTCTCTGACATGGATCCATAAAGAGGCATGTTCCTACATGCACAGTTCCTACTTTCTACAGGCACTTCTTGATTTGGACTTCAGAGTTTCTGCCTTATCCCTATGTGTACGCACAGTTTCTTGGCCAACCATGGTCTCAGGCAAGATCTTATTTTGCGTTGCACCTCTGTTCAGCTTCTGTTTCTGCCGTCTCCAGAGCCAGCACATTTCAGATCATGCTGGTAGGCAAATTAGCCTATGCAATACTCTGCAGCCACAACATTTGTATAAAGGCCAGATACACAAATTAGAACATTTTGTGCCCAAAACTTGCTAACCATCAGTGCTGAAAGACTGAACACAGAGCCCACAGGAGGTACTACAGGAGAGGTAAAGACCTTCATTACCCCTGCAACAAATACTGGGGGAAAGCCCAAATAAGAGTGTCCGTTACTGACAAAGAGCTCCCTCCTGATGTGCTGCTTTTGCTTGATCTTCATCCTTACCCTTCCCCTTCACATCAAAATCCAGAGGAGAAAGAAACCCCACAAGCAGGGGAGGGAAGGATGGGGAGAGTGGAGCCAATGTTGGCGACAGCAGCATGGGCAGGAAGGGCAGAGGAAAGTCTCTGCTCCAGGACCGGGACAAGAGAAGGGCTCTGACAAGCTCTTTAAGCTCCCCAGGCTCCAGAAAATGCTGCGCAAAGTGTTTTAGCAACAAAAGTCTTGAGAAGAACAAACACTCTAATCCCTTAATGAGCCAGCTGATCCCCCATCTTGGCGTTGGCTTCTCTAAAGAGCCACACGCTCCCCTCCTCCCCACTCCCCCAGCCTCCTCCAAGCAGCCCACAGCGGCTGCCTTAGAACTGATTCAAGGTGCTCCTTGGGATCCAATCCAATTACTCCATGTCCTGCTGAGCGGCCCCACAGACCGATGGCTTTCAGGGCTGAGTCTTATGGCCTGTTAATCCTCCCCTCATTAAGAGACCTTGTTCCTCCCTCCTTGGAGGGGGAGAGGAAGCATACCAAGAGAAGTTTATGCAACACAGCCCCAAAAGGGAGCACAAAAGCAAGCTCCAACACTAGCTCCAAGCTCTCCCCACTCTCAAAGGTCACATCTACATAACTTGGAGGTGTCTCTGCCTCCTCCTGCAACCAAATACTGAGCCCGTTTAGGGATTTGGCTTATGTGAAAGCAAGACAGGCAGGCAGCAAGTCCTCGTGCTGTTCTTGCACTGCAGCTTTATTGGCTTCTCCTTAATGGGCCTGTCATTAAGCCAGGAGGAAGCTGGGTGGGAGGGTTCCCATAAAAATAAAGCCTCACAGCTAATGAACACAGCACCTGGGGGGGAAAGGACACAGAAGCAGCAGTTGTAGTTGGTCACGCAGGGTTGAGCTGGCCTTCTAAAGCCTTGCAAGGACAGGGTCCCTCCTCATTTAGAGAGGAGGCGTCAGAGCAGCCTCCTCTTCCATCCACCTGCAGGTCCCACGCAGGCAGAAGCAACAATCCCTCCTCTCAGCCAGCCCAGAGCATTCACTAACTTGGGCTGGGCCATTCCCACATCTTGACATGTAGCTGCCAGGATGTGTCCAGAGATGGGTCACCAGCAACCACTTGCTGGTAAGTGTGAAATGCTGCCTCTTTGGGTTGATTTTGCCACCTTCCATCTCTTGCTTCCTTTTATCCCAAGGATAAAAATGACAAACCCCAGCTTTCCTCCCAATTATATGTTGTCTAAACTCTCACCAGCTTGTGTTCAAGTCCATCAGTCCTACTATAGCTGCTCCCACTGCTGCCAGTGCCCTTTACTCCATCGTTACAGTGTAACGAACAATAGGACCTGTGCTCCTCAGAGGAGAGAAATCTGTGTACGTAGAAGTCAGGCCCACTCTGCAGCAGCTTTCTGAAATCATCCCATCCCAAAGGGCAATGAGGAAACATAGTAAGACTGAGCATGCATTATTAATTAAGCATTTACCAAACAAACAAAAAAAAGAAATAAAGAAAAAAATCAGGTGGTCATCATCAGGAAAAATAGATTTACAACTCCACCAATGAATCAGATAACAGCATTGCACTCCCAAACTAGAAGCATCACAAACCTTTTTTAAGGAGACACAAACCTAGAATTTTATATATGTGGATAGGTGACAACAAAAAGGTAAGATAACAGCAGCAATTTCATGCTCAAAGGAGATTAGAAAAATAAAATTAAGCAGAATGAAATTAAGGGAGAAACTTTCTGGCAATAAAATCCACTAAGGAACTTCACTATTTGGGGCTTTTGAAGATTGCACTGAGGAAAGAGGCTATAGGGAACACTTTAGTGCCAGAAGACCCTGAGCAGATGTTGTCGTACAATAGACAGCACAGCATTTGGGCAACTAGTAACAGCTCGTGGTACAGACTCACTGCAGACTGCATTTGGCACATGCTCAGATGCCGCTCCCATCCCTCCTACTGTCAATATACAGAAGTCACTCACTAAATTCAACAGCTGGGACAGGCTGGCTACTGGCTAGTCTCTCCATTAGAGATAGCATAAGCATCACAGCTTCTAGGCCCAGGTAAATAATAATAGTTCTGTTTTGTATTCCCAGGATTCAAGGCAATATCTTGTAGCCCACTTGAAAGCAACCAGAGAGCTGATCAGCCTCCCTCAGGAACCATGAGGCTTCCTGGCAGACCTAACAATATGTGCAGAAGGGCAACAAGTTGATGATGAAGTAACTCAACTTTCAGGGATAGATGGTACAGCCCCACTCAGGCTAATCCATGCACAACAATCTCTTATATCACATTCCTGCAACTCTGCTGCAATGGGACTCAAGAGTTCACACAACTTGCAAGATTTCAGGGACATTGTAATGGCAGGAAGTCAGAGCATTGACTTACTGAGCGTTCTCACAGTCCCTGAGCATTCTTTTTCTTGGAAGATTCAGTGGGGCAGTGAGTATATTAATAAAATGGAGTTTCCAGCTTAATATATATTACATTAAATTTACATTTTTGAAATAAGTTTGTAGGGGGGAAAAAAAAGAGAAGAAAAAAAGTTTTTCCATTTTCTGACAGCTTTTTTCCCCCACTCTCTAGCAGAAAAATTTCTTATTAGTCTGTCACAGGCCCCAGAGAGGTGAACTGGATGATCTAATTGAGCATTATCTCAGTCTTCTCCAATTTCTCTCTTGTCACACAGTCTGCTTTTTGACCTATGCCAAGAGAAACAACATTGGCATGCATCCTGTTTGGCTTTGACAGAGCCTGTTTCTGCTCAGCTCTCCTTCACAAATTCTTTCTAGTTATGCCACCTCATCCATTCAATTTATACTTGCATATTTAACACCAGAATTACAACACACAGAAATCACACTCACCTTTCCCCACCTAGGGCTGTTTGTTTCTTGTTCTTTGTACTTCCTTCAACAAAGGAAATTGAACTCAGTCAACCCACTTCACTTATGCTCCAAATGCCTTTCCAAGGCTTTCTTCTTGAAGTTGTTCTCCATTTATGGAGACCAACTTTACTTAGGTGCATGCTCTGGCTCTGCTCACCAGTTGTCTACAATCAGCTGATTATTCCCTCCCATCTGCTTGAAATGATTTGCTGAGTAATGTCAGTGAATTATCCAAATCAGCTTAGTTAGCTTTGACTTGATTGAGGGGGCTATGTACTCTGTTTCTCTTCCTGTGGGTCTTCACTCACTTTTCAATCCAGGTGAGAACCCTGGATTTTTTTAAGCAAAAGTATTTCCCATTACTCCTGCTACTTCTACTTAAAAGTGCCTTGTTCTATACATCCTCTGACTAGTAAACTTATGGAATATCATCAAAAAAGGTTCATCTAAGAGATAAATTCCACAGGAAATTTCTTTAAGTTAGATAATACATTCATAGGAAGTATTTGTTGTGTGATTTTTGAAAGCATTGTAGGCTTGAGCTTGGTAATACTGCGGTAAATGCGACCAGGTCCTTTGACACCAAGCAGAATGCTGAAAGCTCTGGAGTTGATCCAGCAAAATATTTAAGCATGTGAGCAGCTTAAGAAATGAAATGCATGGTTAAATCTCTACCTAGATCAGGGCCAAAACATTTGGCATCTCACAAGATTGCTCCATAAAAATGCTTTTCATTAAAAAAAATGCATTTTTCTTCAAATAATAGATTAGGAATTACCAACTTCCTTCTTAGAGAAGTTTGATGTGGTTGTCTAACTTAAAATGATCCTTTTAACCCTTCTCTCTGCAGGCAGGTTTTGGAGGAAGGATTCTTCGTATGTGTTGTCACCGTATTACACCACAGAGTCTGTTTCTTGCTGAGCAGTTGGCCCAGGAAGCAGCCAGTGGTTTTGATCACCGGGTCCCAGCAGGAAGGGGAAGATGATCTGAGGGATACAAATGCATAATGACTCCATTTACAAGGAGTACTTTCCAAAACAGTGTTTGCAGCATGACATCAAGGGGCTGGCCCAGATTTGGAGGCAGTTGCACGTGTATAAACCAGACTTGCACTCTGTTTATGTCGACCAATTATTTGTACTGTGGTTAGTGCAGGCAGCTGATAGAGATCAGAGCCCTCTGCGCTGGCTACCGGCATGAATGCAGAGTTACTGTCCCACAGACCTGCTGTCTGAACAACCACAGCAAAGACTGGGAGGGGAAATTGTGTCTATCTAGAAGGCAAAGATCTTTCCCCTCTCCCTGCCCAGAAGCACTGCTTCTGGGGTTAGTGATGGAGAAACTTGGGAAGTTCCACCAAGTAATTGGTGGAAATTGGGAAGATCACCAAGAAATTGGGAAGATCCATCATTTTCTCCTTAACATACCAGCTCACAGGCTTAACAAGGCTGTCCCCGACTTGCGACCAACCATCAGGGATACTGTGAGCTGGTGGGGATAGGTAAAGCAGCACGTTGCAGAAGGGCTAGGTCAGAAGGAAGTCAAGTCAAGCTGGATGGCCTTTATGAAACCCTCCCTGTCAGAGCCGTAAATAGCTCTGTTCCTCAGTGACCCCCCGCTGCCACCCCCACCCGGCACAGGCTGCTCCTTGCCCTCTCCACATCGCTGTCTCCCTGCTCATTGCCCTGTCTGGGGGAAACAGCTCAGCAGCTTCAGCTGAGAGCCAGGCACGGCTGTTAATAAGTAAATGATAAAAAAAAATACAGAATGAGCCTGTTTCTTGCCAGGACTTGTCTTGAAATTTGGCACTCGTAACTGTCCTGTTGCAAAAGGGCTCAAGCCTTTTTTCTTCCCTTAATCTAAAAGTCTGACAGTAAAATTGAGCTCAAACCTGGGGTCCTGACTCTGAAAAGAACGTGTGTGTGTGTTCCTGAGGTGAGTCTTCCAGTTCAGGGAAGCTCTGTCCTAGGAGCCACATTGTACAGACTGCCTGGATCACTAAATAAAACAAAGCCTGGAAACAATGTGCCCCCAGATCATCCGTACTGCTTAATGACTTGCAGGCTCTGGCACAGAAATGGATAAATCTTTCAGGCAGTGCCTGGCCATGGTCTAGGGAACAGCATGTGCCACAGACCAGCCCCAGCAGACAATACAGACAAATCTGCAGCGCGATGCCGGGGTGCTTTGCACCCGTGGATGGTGCTGCATGCCGTATCTTGGGCATGCAGAACTCGTGTCCTCAGCTTCATGCTATCAGCACCCCTCGGGTGGGCTGATGAATGGTTTTTGTGCTAGGTCAGTCACTCTTGGACTGAAATAAAAACTCCACCAAATAATTATGTCATATAAGAGGCTCAGGGTCAGTGACAATGCAGGGTGAATATGGTCAACTGCTGCTGCTTGGTCTGAGAGATGGAGAAAAATTCCTGCCATCCATGGTCATATGTAATCCAGGCATTGGAGGAGGCCCTAGAGGGACTCTCACAGAGAACAGTTTGGGGATGTTGATTCTCCAAACACTTTTCTAGTAGGCAGGCACAGCATTGGCCTTATTGTGCCATAGGATATTTCCTCATCATGTGGTGAAGTGTAGCACCTTACTGCGAAGGGGGAGCAGGAGGGTCTTCTCCAGATGGAGTCTGGTGCAGGGCAGGAGCCAGGTCCCTACAGCCCAGCAGTTGCAGCCATCTCTGGCTGCCTTCAAGTGCCACCACTTGCCTTGTGCTCACGGGAAAACTCCTTCCAAACTAAGCGTGACACCAAAGACAGACAAAACATTTGGGCTATTCTCTAGCTGGCAGCTCCTTCCCAGACTGAGGCACTGCAGGAAGAAGCTGCTGTTGTTGGGAGACCTCTGAGCAGGTTCATTCCCAGCTGCAAGCATCAGAGGGCCAA
>JAUBOD010000159.1:797656-811947 GCA_032353885.1 Nothura maculosa
CCAGATGAAACATTATTAATAAGAGATTAAAAACAAAGAATCCAGTTATTTCCCTTGCTTTATTTTGCATTTGTTTTTTTGCTTCCTTTTCCAAAACTATCACTTGCCTTCTTTTGGTACTGCCCGTGGCTTCTGCAATACAAGTGTTTGCTCTGCTCTCCTGCAAAACTGGAGTGCACAGCTGTGAAGGAGCCGTTCTTCCTCTCTGCTCTTCTGAAGATGGCAGAGGAACGTGCCAATTCTCATCACTCAGGTGCCCCTTGCTGCACTTGCTATGATGCTCTTCTCCAGAGGTGCACTTTTTTGCTGCCCTCTGAAAATCCCATCTGTGAGCCTCTCCATCTGAACTAAAGGGCCTAACAAAAGCTTGGCTGTGACATCTGTGCTATGCCAGCAACTCCTTAGAGGAAGAGCTGTGTTTCCCTATGCCCATGAGCATCTAGCTCTTACCTAGAAAGGAGGAGAAACCACCATCTCTGAGTGTGTCCACTGCCTTTGTCCAGTTAAAGCGTCCCAGGTTTTACAGCATGCAATGCTATACCCCTGTGAGTAACACAGTTGTCGTTTTGCTCTCCCATGAGGGGCTTCATTGTGTCCCAGGGAACATGTTGGCTTGGCGGGTCATCTAGGACTCCTCATGGAGCTTGTGGCCATGGTAGGGTCCATGTGTATGTCTATAAAGAATATTTCTAGGGTGTATTTTGAAATTTCATTGAGGAATCTGATTTCTCATCGCACTGGTGGAACCTGAGCACTCTTGGGGGTTTCTACAGCTTCTCTTTCTCACAGCTCAGGCCATACGGCCATTCATCCACCCCTGCTCTCCATGGATGCATCTCTGCCTTCCCAGAAGGGCAATGAGGTTTGAGGTGGCAGCTATGTTAAAACACATTATTTAAGCAGCTGATGGGTCAGGGATGCTGAGAGGAGAGACCTTTGTGGTGTATCCATGCTGGCTGTGTTGCTTTTCCCTCCTCTCTGAACCCAGCCCTGCTGATAGACATTAGCAGGTGGGAGGCTGGTTCACTCCGGAGAGCCTTTGACATAAAGGGAGTTTTCACCCCACCTCTCCATCAATCAAAACTTAAACTTATTTGTGCTCCTATGCTACTTCTTAAGTAGAGAAAATAAAAACTGGTTTTAGGAGAGTGCAAATATTTAACAATAAAAAAAACACATTAATTTACCCTTTTTCATTTCTACAGAAGGAACCTTAATGGAGTCACATGACTCTTATTCTAAGTGATAAACCACAGGTCATAAAGCACCACTTTATCACTCTGCACAAGCAGTATAAATAACAGCTATTACCCAACCTCACTCCATCTGATAAGCTCAGAGATTTTCTAATATACATTTCTGATTTTTTAAATAATATTCATGATCATTTCCTCTTGAGCGTTATGAGTCTCTGGCTATGTGGCCCTTGAAACCAGGGCCCGCAAGCCCTTGTACCATCTCCCTGATTTATGGGCACGTTGGTTGGGACTGACGCCCTAATGAAATCTGTGACACTGCATTAATGGGGCTGTTTGTTACCACCGGAGTTCGGCGGCTGGCTGTACTCTCGGAGCCGTGCTCAGGGAGGCACACGCGGAGTCTATAAAACCCACGGAGTGGGCAACAAACCTGCACGCCCTGCCACACCGGGGCATGCCCAAGCCACCCGGCGAGGTCTGTGAAGCCCATCAAGGTGCAAAGAGCAGGTCAGTGCTCCACGCGCAAACACGAGGGGCCATCGACAAGCTCGGGGCCTTCGCCAGGCCCACGGCTCCGCGTGCAGGCCCATCTCTCTCAAGCGTGTAATTAATACCCAGCCCCCTGTGTGCAGCCATTCAGTTGCACAAGCCACGGCAAATGTGCACCATCAGATTATCCGCTAACAAGCACGTGTGTACCGAGTGTAACCGACACACGGCCCTCGGGCACGCTGGGGCGATGCAGTCCAAAGACATGGGCAAAAATAGCCCCTCCACACCTGGTACAGGCCTGCCCAGCTCTGGCTTCCCCTCCATGGCAGGACTGAAGCTGCAGCTCCGAGCACAAATTGTGCCTGTGCTGTATGTGTGTTTCTGTAGCAACGTTTCCCAATGTGATCTACTCCTGCCAACGGAGACACCGCAAGCTGAAGAGCCACCCCGACCTAATCAAAACGAACGGCGGTTTTGGCGACGATTCATGTCCTCAGCTCAGAAACACTGAGCCAGCATGTACGCAACCAAGATCTCATGCATCCCTCACACAGTAAAGCACACCTACAGGAGAGTTATTTTAATACCAACATGTCCTATATAGAGCTCAGGCTTGAAGCCACCATCGTAAGCAGAGAAAATGTCAACTTTCTTGAAGAAAGGTGCGTTTGTACCTCTCCTTGAGCTAATGACTCTGAATATTAAGATATGAATATTAAGATACTCTGAATATAAAGATATGTACATACTTCAAATTTTCTTAAGTATTTGAATCTATTACGAGCTGACTTTCGCTGTTAGTTCTGTTCTCCTTTCCTTTCCTTCTCTTTCTTAATCAACTGCTATCAGGACACACATTCTCTCAAGTTTTATTTTTTCTTGGTTATTACTGTTTTATTCTTCCTTAAAAAAAACCCTAGAAAATCAAATGTAAAAAATAACATAAATGCAATGCAGACTCCTGTGCAGCGGGAAATAAAAATACTAAAGGTAAACATTTAGCCTTAATTGTACTTTGTAGTAAAGCACCTAACAACTTGCAGCAGCCATTTATTACCTCTCACGTAATGCAACACAGCATGCAGCGTCTTCCACTTCAGGTAGCTATGAAGAGGAATCTTCTTTCCTGTGTGCGTCACTTTACAACTTCTGAAGCAAGCACAAAGCGGGTATTCATTGAACTATAAGCCTTTGCAGAAAAGAAGACATTCTTCAGAACATTTTGATGTGAAAAGTGGTGATACTGCTGAACACTTTGTTGTACAGATAAAATCCTGTGCCTTTTTTGGGAGATTGCTTTCCTAGCACTCTTAATAGACAAAATGGCTTACCAGGAAATTAGGAGGTTGACCAGTTCACACCTTATTTTTAAATAATTTAAAAGGATAAAGCAATGAGTTTAAAAATGACAATTTAAAAATAATAATATTGCTATGACTGAGCTCTATTCATTCTAAAGAGGAAACAGCTTTGATGCAATGATATTTTTCATAAGATGAATGTGGCATTTTTCTATCAGATCTCTTTAATTCCAACATCATAAAAATCTGGTATATCTTTATTGATAGACTTTAGAGAGTGAATTCTCTCCTCTCTACAGCATATATATGTTAATGATTTTCTCAGCACTGACAGACAATAAGTTTAACTGGTTGATTTTTCATTTCACTCCAAGTCAGTGCTCTGAGCAGTAATTTAGTAGGCAGTTCTCAAACAATAGTTTGCAAAAATGCATACACCATGCTTGTTTAAGGGTGTGTTTTAGTGATGTCTTGCTTGACCATATTTCCTTTTTTTGTAGAATGATAAATATTTGCTACTCTTGTGACTGGTAGCTAGAGGAAGACAAGACTGGAGGAGACCAGCTATGCCATCAAGTCCAGTGCAACTGCAGTCCCAGATGACTTTGCAACAGGATTTTAGTCCAGAGAAACCCTGCAGAATCCCTTCCCTGTGCCACAAGCAGCAACACATTTCCCAAAATTCTGAAACAACCTCAATTGTGGTCAAAAGACCAAAAATCTTAAAATAGTAATAGTGCATCACAGGAAAAGAGCAGGAGATAGCAGAAGTCAGAGCATCATCCACCTGCTGGAAGCTTCTTGGGAAAGAGAACGAATTAAGTGAATGTTCCCTGTTGATCTCAACACATGCAAATATAAATCTAGCTGGCTTAATGACATTACTGAACAAATTACATAAATGAGTGAGAATTTATGTACAGAATTTGAATGTGTTTGCAACTGATCTGAAACTTATAAATACATTTCTGTATTTATATGCACAAGTAAATTAATATTGATTTCCAACCAGCAGCAACACCAAAATGACATTCAGGTGCATGTTTCCAGGTGCGAAGCAAGTGAATTCGCAATGAGAACCGTAAAAGTATGGATGCAGCTATATAAAGAACAATTTGCATTACTTGCATTACAGCCATGCTGGGAGATCTCAGGCACCACAGGTCTCTTGTGCTCAGCACCATACAGATGTATTGCAAAACCCAGCTTCCCACCGGCACCCTCCAAGCCGCAGCAGCTCAGCATAGCCACATGGGTGTAATTCCCAGGTGGGTGCCTTCCAATTACAAGGGCTCATTCCCTGCCCTGAAGAGCTCTCTTTTACTGGGATCACTGCTCAACAAGGTGGGTAGCCCATGAATGACACTGGCACTGGCTGGCCCAGGGATGTTGCTGTACACAGATGTGATGTCATGCCATGCCATGCCGTGCCATGCCTCGCCGTGAGCCCCCTGCCCTGCTCTGCCTCCCCAAACATCTCCCATCTGCTCACACACAAGCCCCTGCTCCCAGCTTCTTCCCATCCCCAACTCCAACACAGCCACACATTCCCCAAAGGAATTCCCTCTCCCCTGCCACCCACATGTCTAGGCTATATCTGCCGCTTCCCAAGGCACCATCCCTCACCCTCCTCCCACTGCTTCCCAGGTCTGGGAGCAGAGCAGCTTGCGACAGGGTTGGAGAAAGTGAGGGCAAGAAGAGCTCTTAGAACTGTGAGATTCAAGCCTAAACCTCTCTCTTTTTCAGCAGGGATGTCAACTACTTTACCAGGGCTTTGGTTTTTAACCAGGGTTTTACAATAACATCTTTATGGATTTGCTTTTTTTTTTTTGCTTCCTTTCCCTGAACCTCCTCCCGTTGTGCAGCGCATTTTTCTTGGGTATGCGTTGTTGTTGTTTTCGGGTTGTTTTGTTGTTATTGTTGCTCGAAGCCACTAGAGAGTTCCCCTTCCTCTGGTTAATGGCCCATTAACTAGTTCTCTCCATGCGAAGGGTAGGCCCAGGGAATTGCTGAGTTCTGGAAAATCATCATGAGCAAGACACGTTTCGCCAATGACAAAATCCTCTCTTTTCACGTGGGGCTCTGTGCAATGGGGCGGTGCGGGGGGACAGGCAGGCAGCCCCACGGCGGGAGGGCTGCGGAGCAGAGCCCGCAGGACCAGGAGGAAGGGCGGAGGGAGCCTGCATAGTCGCTGCTTCCTCGGGTGGGGAAGAGGGGGGAGAGGAGACAGGAGTGGGATTGTTAAAGGATTCAATGAGCTGTGCCCAATGTATTCGAAAGGTGCTTAAGACAGGCAGAGCTCCTCACAAAACACACACTGCTGGGAAGCGACGCAGCCCACGCAGCCCTGAGCAGGGGCCACGCACTGAGAGAAGGCCTTAGGCCTAAGGCCTCGCCATGAGATCACAACCCATGGGAGCAAACCACGTCTGGCCAGACTGGGGCCTGGCCTGCTAACTCCGCCAACCATCCCGGTTATGCCCTCATGGGTGCCTGCCCCACATGCTTGTGCCCACCCCTGTGGCACAGGCACCCCATATCAACAGCAAAGAGGGAGGCAGCCCAGCCCCATCTCCTGCCTCCAGCTACACCTTCCCACGTAAGAAATGAGTGACCGCTTTATGTCATTGCATTCAAACAAACGCCAGGGTCACTCCAGAGAGGAGATGTAGGATCTTGCATAGGCCTGAGAAAGGGAAGAAAAGAAAAACAACTTCTGGAACCAGGAGGACTACTGGAACATGAAGGTGTTGTGACCTGAATCCTTGGCCCTTTCTCCACTATGGTGTCCTGACCTCAGCTGACATCCTCACCTCCAGCATGTCCCGTTTCCCCACAGGAACCCTCGGCTGGTTTGCTATCTCTGTCTGTGAGCCCTGTGTTTCTCCACCACTGGACTGGTAAATCCTGGCTGGCTGGGGCAGGAGACATGCAGACCTCACCATCACGGGCTTCTGTAGGTATATGCCTTCTTTAACTTGCCAGTCATTTTTGCTCATCCCTCAGGAGCAGAATAGTCTGGGGAGTTCTGCCCTTCTGTCAAGTAAGGTTTGCATGGGTTGACAGATAATGTTGACAGGGATTTTAGGCATTATTGAGGTGGGCAGGGAGACAAATGACAGACAGGCCATTGCTCAAGCTTTGTTTCCCTGAGTGTAACTTAGAGAAAAGGGATAATCTGTTTCATTAGGGAAAAGTTTAGATTCATGTTCATAAGCAATTGACTCACCCCAGCCTAGCAAGTTACTGTTCATCAGTGAAGTGGCAGAAATCACTTTTCTTGAGGGTAGTGAAGCCCAGCTCCACTGCAAAAATCTCTCCCGGGAGGCTCCTGGAAGGTGAAGGGTAAGAGACAACCAGCACATGCTTAGGATCTGTCACCACGGATCAGCCAGAAGGTCCAGCAGGGGAAGCCACATGGCCCTAAGTCCATTCCTTGAGGTGCCTGTAAACATTCACGGAAGGATGTGGTTGATCTGAATGATATATAAATACAATCTCAGCCTAACACAACTACCATGGGCTAGACTGGAAAAGAGCAGGACTAATGTTCTTCTCTCTGTTTTCTTTTTTGCCAGCCAACGGGTAGGTGCATAACCTACAGATTACTACAACTGATAAACCTCCTGGTTTTCATGCACCTCAAAGTGCATCACAAATGAAGTAAGCAGTCATGATTACGCCCACTAAAGACAGGGAAACTGAGGACTGGTGGCAGGGTCAGCAGAGACACCCAAGTTCCTTGAATTACAGTCTGGTCCCTGTGCACCAGGAGCTCTGCTTGGATCTCTGCCATACAAATGGGGTTCACGGTGTGATGCTCATATTTGTCCTGGTGTCACCTTGCTTTACATCAGCTTTAGTCCAGGGTGGTCTAGGACTTGAGGGTAGCAGGGTGGGAAAGGGAAATTTCCTGACAAGCTTTTGCCTCACAGAAAGGCCTGAAAGAAAGTTCAGCTCAAGGTCCTGGTGAAAAGGATGTCTTCAGGCCCACCCGCACTGGCCTCCAGTCACTCCTAAGCAGTGATTTTGCTGGCTGAAGTTCTGGGGAAGTGAAAGAAAATTCCTATATGGAGACCGAAACCAACCTCACCGACCACTCACACTGTTTGACATTAAAAAGTGCTGACAGGGGAGAGGGAGGAAGGGAATGGAAGAAGGGCCACTTTCATCTCATGACAGTATCCTGCCAGCCCCCAGCCACTGTGTCTCCCGCTCGCCCCACCCCTCCTGGCCCCTTTTCTTTACGAGACATTTTATTAAATAGGGTCACAGCCTGCATTAGAGTCCCTCCCACAGCCCCAGCAAAATGAAAACACTTCCCTCCCCTCCCAGATCTCTGGCTCCTTTGCTGTTTCCCCCCACTCGAGAACAGAGATCCCCACACTACCACAACCTTGACGTTTCCCAGAGAAACTTCAAGGCAAAGGGCTCCAGGGAGGGGGGAGGTCTCTCTCTGCTTCTTTTTTTTTCTTACATTAATTATCTCATTTAGTTGAAAGAAAAGTCCAAAAATCGAGCTTTCCCTCAGCAATTTACGATGCTGGAGCAGTAATTTATGGCTTGATACAATTTTATTTTGCTCATTCTTTACACACACACATACACACACTTAAGGAGACACTAACCCGAATTTATCACACTAAGTACCTGCCTGCTGAAAGTAAAGGACTGGACATAATTTACAGAGCAAGATGGGGAGGAGTTTGTGTGTGCGCGGGGGGAACATTTAGAGGAGTTAATGTTTGAAAGTTGGTCTTTGAAGGCAGGAGGCTCCTCTGGATAGAAAGAGAAAACCCAACTAATTAAAACTGATGTATCAGTTTCAGGAGAAGAATGTGCTGGTAATGAATCTGTGCATAGCTGAAAATAATGGCAGGCTGCGTTAGCAACAGCCGTTGAGACATCTGCTATGAAAAAGATCCCGTTTTCAGCATCAGACCAGCAGAGTCTGAGGCCTCTTTTACCAAGGCAGTAGCCAAAGTGACTGTTCTCATGCAGGTGACACGACATGGGTGCTGCAGGAGATGTGGGTCATCAGTAGAGTTTGCATCATGGCCATGGCATGCCAACAATGTAAACCCTTGCAGCACTGGTTATGGGAAGTGCTGGGGACTTTCTGCTGTTAATTGTGTTTCAGGAGCAGCCAGTCAACTGTGAATGGCCAAAGGAGAAGACAGTGTCTGCCCTAGAATAGCGACAGGCAGGGCAGGGGAAGCAGAGGGCACAGAGAGGGGTAGGTGCCTTGTTCAAGACCACCTTGCACATCATTTGCAGAACTGAAATGCATCTTGCTAGGCTTACAGGCCATCTTACCTGTGCTTACACCTTGCTGTGCAGACTTGACTGTCTCCAGAAGAGCTGGAAGGGAAGATCAGATGAAAACATCCTGGTTTCATCTCTTCCATCTTCCAGTGTATCTTCCTGAAATGTCCTCTTCTCACCTATAGATGCTGGTGCCCCTAGTGCCTCCCAGAGCCAGCACTCCTCTCCAGACCATTGGACTTGGTGACCTTCATGCCCAGGGAAGAGCTCCTGCCTCGCTCTCTGTTCAGGAAGACGAAGGCAGTTAAGTCTTAGCAATTAAGTATACCAAGAGGAGAACCATGTGCAAGTTATCTCAACCACTAGTTGTTCTACCTCTGTGCATGTGAACATGTCTAACTTCACAAAGAGTCTCCACGTATCTTCCAGCTAGCAATCTGAGCCATAGAATTTGTCCAGGTTCTTGAACATAGGTCGCATAGCAAGCAAATGCCATTAAATATATGGCAGCTGAGTGCCAGGTGAAACCTGGCAGCCAGACAGTTCTTTAACTTTGGGAGATCTCCAGCTTACTTGATCAGGCACTGGGCTTAGCCTCTATCCCACTTTCTCTGTATGGCATTAAGTGCACAATTTCTTTTGTATCACTGATTTCCTTTTCCCTTAAAACTCCAAAATACTGAAAATCACCAGAGTGGAAGGTAATGGAAGAAGGGGATGGAGGAAGAAGACAGGAAGAAATGACTTTTTGTTAAAAAAATAAAAATAAAAACAGGACTACATTCATTGTAAATATTATTTGACAAATGCTTGTTAGTCAAATGTGTATTTTTCCAAAAATGCCTTTTGGAAAAGCATGGTCAAAGCGAGTGTCCCTTTAAAGCGATATGGCTTTCCATCAGGCAAAGGCGTACAAGACAAGAGCCTGTGCTTGTCAATCTATACAGCAAATTTCTAGAGCAAAACCACAAAACCCCAGAAAGTGGTTTGTATGTTAAACACAGAATACCTGCTCAGTTTGGTAGGAAAGGTGCTATTTTTTCTTATTGCTCTCTCTGTAGACATCAGCTTGTTCACGAATCTTACACCAACCACAGCAGTGGCATTAAACAGGTGAGGAGAATAAGGGGATTTTTTTTTTCTTATTGATTTAGGGGCAGTTTCATTTGTAAGCGAAAGGGCAGCTGTCAATAGACTGCATGATCTAAGCACCAATCCAGGACAACGTGAAGCACGTGAGCACTCTGAAGCCAGCATCAGATCTGAGGCCATTGAATTGCGGCCAGCAGCTCAAAACATGTTTTATTTCATGTTGCCTCATAACTCTATAGCATGAATGAGAGAGAAGTATTACTAAATAAGAACCTGAATCAGGAAGAAGAAAACATGCCTATTTCTTGTCCAGTAATCTCAGTAATACATTTATAGAAACAAAATAAGACTAATCTTCCTTCTTCTGTGCTTCTCAGGGAGCCCTCTCTACATTGTCTATTTTGCTTAGACTGCACACTCTTCACAACAGAAATTATCTGTATTTTCTGTCTGGTAAAGCACTGGACACTTTTATATAATCTGTATAATATATAATCTATAAAATACACAAATAAAAGGATCAGAGCAAGTAGTGATATTACAGAATTGTTTATGCCTTAAATGAACAGTAAAAATCTAGTTAAAAATATCTCTGTTTATTTAGATAATAAAGCAAGTGTGTGTGGGGGTATACATAAGGGCATGTAGTGGGGGAAGAGAGACAAGGAGTGAATAAATCCTTCAAATCCACAACTCTGCAGCCTCTCATGTAGGTGCCCCAGGCTCAATCCAAGCTGATGGAGGCTCCAAGGAAGGCAGTGAAGGTAGGTAGAACGTTAAAAGCAACAAGCGGTCCGGCCGATGGCATCAGCCCTTACAGAAGGAAAGCTGAACCAGTGCATGAACTTGGGCTGCCAGTATCCCCATTTGGGAAGCAGGGCAGCGCAGTGCAAAATGTACTGGCAAGAAGAAAGGAAACAGAGATATAGGGAGTTTAATCCCATCCCTCAGGTTAAATCAACTCAGCGCCTGGGACCAGCCTTTGCCCCTCACCTGGTCCTGCTTTTGTCATCTTGAACATGATGTGGATGCTTTTCCTCTGCTCCTGGGGTGCTCAAGCAGGGAAGTCCAGGTAGGTGCAGCCCTGAGCCAAGGGAAGGGCTCGTGGCTCTGCAACGGGAGCGTGCGGCACAGGAATCACGACGGCTGCCTGGGAGAAAGGAAGGGTTGAGAGGGGAAGGCCTATAATCCCCTTGGTAAATCCACGCCTGAACTATAAAAGGATAATCCATGTGCAGCCCTGGCCCCACTTATAGGATTTAGCTCTTAGTGTGGAATACTAATATTTGGCTGTTTGTTTATGCCTGTAAACTAATTTGGCAGTTTCATATGTTTCTCATAAGGAGAATTTATTCTTATTTTGATATTACTCAAAGCCTTGGGTCCCAGAGTCAAAAGATTATATGGAAAGCTCAGAGCCGAATTTTTTAATCCTTTCTCTTAAATAGCTATTTGATGTAGGTGCAGCAAAATGCTTAAAAGCTGGTCTGCTGTTCCAGGGTACAATGGCACCAGAAAAGAAGCTACAAGGTAATTGCATTTTTTATAATGCAGAGATTTTTAAGCCAGTTTCACAACTGTATAGGAGAGCAGAGATGGATGCCATGGCTTTCGAAGTGTCAGGTACGCTTGAGCCAGGCTCTGGCTTGCTGAGTTTCAGCACTGGGCTGCCTGCTCCGAGCCCAATGGCCCTGCTTTGGGACAGCAGTGTCACAGGAAGAAATAGGATCCTGTCAATTAAGGTACATGCAGACACTGGAGAGGAAGGGGGCAGAGTGAGAAAAAAAGCACGTGTTAGGAGCAGGAATTCAGCCTTCAATTAAAAAGTAACTTTCTAACTTCAGACAATGCAGAGAATGACTTGAAAATGTGACACACGCAACCCTTAAAATAGAAAGCCGAGAAAGGAATCCCAGCTATGTTATTTTTATAATCTTCATGGTTTGAGGGCTTTTCCTTTCATTTTTGAAGAGCTGAAGTTGATAATGCTAGGAAAGCAGTGTTTTATTTTTGTTTTGTTTTAGATGCAATAAGTAGTTCACATTGCAAAGTGCAAAGAAATAGAATGAAACCCAAAATTATCTCTCAATACATTTGTCATTGTGCCTCTCCTATGTGTCCTAAAAGAAATTAAAGGTTGCAGCTATAGTTAGCAGTATAGTTACAGTATATACTTATCCGTAGGGCAAGTTACAGTATTTATTAAAGATTTGCCTCTCAATTCTGGAAAAAGATTCATTTTAATTATATGCCCAAGACCATCTATTTCAAGAAGATTAAGTATATGTCTAAAGCTGAATAACTGTAAAAAGGCTTCATCAAATCAAGGCTTCGAGGAGAAAACTGTCCAAAAAAATAAAATTTATCATGACAAAAAATTTCTCCCTTAGTAAAAACTGAGTAAAAAATTCCTAAAAAAAAAAACAAACCTTCATAAATCAGGCAAACAAGACAGGCAGATGAGAATCACATCAGGCAGTGGAAATGAGGCAAAAATAATTTAAATTATTCACACATTTTGAAACTTTACTGGGCTGAAAAGGGAGGGTGAAACCCTGTTGAATAAATCAGACACACTCAAAATCTGTAAAAAGCAATTCCAATTGGAAATATTAGGTACAAATTCCAGGAGATCAACGGGGAAAAGTTTTTAAGGGATGCAACTGCATCACTGGTACCTGCTTTTTTGCTTCCTCTTCAGATCTCATAGTGCCCGATTCTCTCTCGGGCTGCTCGCCTTTCAAAGCTGCCTGGACAGCAAACTCTGCTGAGGACACATTTACTCACCATCTAGCTGGGTTTCTGTATGGGAAGAGAGCAGCAGCCGGGCAGTGGAGTGGGAGATAGGATGCTCGGGCACTCCGCAACGCTTCCGCTCGTTCCCACCAACACCCGGAGAAGCTACGTGTGCTTAAACACACACATCTCCTGTCATTTTTACCCCTTGCTCAAATGCTGACAGGCTGTTCCATCTCTGTTAAGAACAGTTAATAATTAATCTTTAATGATAGGGAGATTTGAAAAATATTTTTACATGAGTGATGTTTTTCCAAATTTATTACAAAAGGCAATAGGAAGAACAATGTGTTCATGCAGACAAAGGGCAGGCAGTGTTTGGCTGTCTGCTTTTGCAAGGATTTGGACTTATTTTTGCTTTTCATCTATCTTTTTATATTTCCTCAGCTTGTTTTTTAATGGCAGAATTGAAGAGCCCCAAACATTATCCCAAATTAGGAGAACAGCATATTATGTGAGAGATTTGAGGATTTTAACATTCATTTAGTTTACTGGAAAGATCAAGACTTGCTTCCTGCGTACAAAAGCCTTCAAAATATCAAGCACTAAAAAAACTTTAACCTGAGAAAACCCCAAGAACCAATAGATAAATGCTAGACTATTTCTATTTTATTTTTTACAAAGAAGTCAGAGTGATTAACCATTAAATGAGGTATTAAGGGAAGGGGCTAGAGTCTCCCTTTCTTAACATCACCAGATCAAGACACTTATTCCTTCTGGAAACAGGGATTTATTTACACAAGTTATTGCTTTGGATAAAGGGATAACAGGGTGACAATTTCTGGCCCGCATTACCCTGGAATCCAATAAAATCACCATAAAGTGTCCGAATAAATTGCATGAACGGCTTCAGGGGCCCTCAGCTTATTTTAAATAGAAAGCTTAATTTTTTTAAATAAAGGAAAGTGAAAACAAAAATTTTAAAAAAGAAAAAGGAAAATAATTATTTTTACTAAAAAAAAAAAAAAAAAAGTGAAAATTGCACAGCAGCCGATCCAAAGCCACAAACGATCCCGGGATGTGGCCGAGCTCTGGCATCAAGTTTGCGGCGCCCAGGGCTCCGCGCGGCTCCGTCCCCAGCGCCGGCGGCCGTGGGGAGGGAGCTGCTCAGGCTCCATGGAGAATCCTGCCCTGCTGATTTCCAGCTGAGCAGCTTTCCACACTCAATGGCCGTCCCCGCTGCTTTCATGCAGGGATGTACTCTAGCTCGGAAGAGAGCAGCTCTGTTTAGATAGCCCCCAATCCTAGCTTTACCTCATCCCTTCCAGCAGAGTCACTGTAATTAAGATTTGTTAAGGTTTGGAAGAAATCTCATTAATCAGATAAGATCTGAACTTTATTTTCTTTTTAAAGACCCAATTTGATCTCTCTTGCTTGTGATAATTGCTCTCTTCTTCTGACATGGAAATTCATTTTCCAGGCACATAAAACACAATAGATTTCCATTGTCAACAGCAGCAACCCCAGGAGAGCTGAAAATATTCCTCTAAAGGCTAAAAAAGGTGTTGGGAGCATATCCAGACACAGACTGGGAGAGGGAGAGACCCTTGCGAGAACACAGGCCCAGGGATTGCTGGTAAGTGATGGCAGGGGAGAATAGGGTTTGTATGGTCCAAAAAGAAAGGGGTAACGGGAGAAGCAGGGGGAGGGCAACAAGAATCTCATTACAGCCCTTGGGATGTAGGTCTGAGCTGGAAGATCCCACCTAGGAACCCTGCAAAGAATGGGGGAAAGTTGTTGTCATTCTCGGTCCCCAAACGGGGGAAAGAAACAGCCCCTTCTCCCGAGTTTATCAGAAACTAATGCTTCAAAGAGCGATCAGAAAAGCTCCTGGAGGGCTGACATTTCACATGAGGCAGCACCAGGATAAATGACACAGTGTGAAATATACTCTACCGCATCAAATCCTATCAATCAGCAGGATTCCTGGTTTCTAAATGTCAGGTGTGGAACATGAACTCTTCGGGAACATCTGAATTGGAGGGCGGCTCCTTTTGCCACAGCCCTCGCCTGGTTCCTTGTGGACACCAGTGGGCAAGGGAACAGGAGCCTTAGCACAGGTAGCTCCTGAAAAAAGGAAGGCCACAGGATAGAGGAGGAGCAGGAATGTGGGCTAGTTGCAGATGGAGGGGCTCTTTCAGAAGAA
>JAUBOD010000159.1:815373-836683 GCA_032353885.1 Nothura maculosa
GCAATGAGGGCTGGCAGGGAGGCTCTTCCCCATCCTGTCACCCTGTGGTGCCACAGCTTTGCACACAAACACCTCTGCAGCTGCAGGTCCAGGTTGTTAATGGGAAGGATCATGGTTTGGCCCTTCGTGCCTCCTTTCTCACAAGAGTTTTCATTGTTTTCCCCTTCTGCTTATTCTAGAGACCTGGCTGGTGGCCCTGTGCTCCTGGCCACACCAGTGTCCAGGAAACAGATTGCAGCACAGCCCTGGCACTTCAGAATTCATCCCTTCCGGGCCTGAACTCATCCCTGTCGCTCCCACAGGACAGCTTGCGGCCTGCTCATTCAGTTGCTGGCCAGCTCTGAATTTAGTCTAACTACGAGATTCTCTTTAAGCTTTTTTAAAAGAATGCCATGCCCTGAACTGCCAGATCCTAGGACTTGCATGTCCCAGCACAGCCACCCTCTAATCAAATCCCTCCTGTAAGCGCAGCACTAGTCACCCTCTCATAGGGCCATATGCCAGGGCTGGGAGTTACCATGGAAATTTGCCTTCATGGAAGCACCAGGAAGTAATTGCCCCAAAATGGAGCAGGTTTGCTCCCTTCCCTGCTCCAGAAGGAGGGAGAAGTGCCTGACAGCTGTATGGAAACTATCAGAGGGAAAAGCAATTTCTTGGCCAGCAATGCCAAGGGAGACAGCTCATCACAGTGGCTCCTGAGGTGAGGAATGACTGCCACAGAGCTGAGGAGCCATTCACTGAAGCAGCAGAGTGAGCCAAGGGAATGCTCTGGCTTCTATCAGGTTCCTTATGCTGACAGAGAAAGAAGATCCTAAAAAAGCAGCAAAGCTAGAACAAGTTTTAGTCAAAGAAAAAAAGAAAAAGAACAAAACCCAAAAACATGATGGGTTTTACATGAAACAATGAGGTTCTTCCAGCTCCGGAGCAAATTCTTTAGAGCAGAAGTAGATTTTCTCTCTCGATGCTTTCAAACCCTCACAGGATGTCCTTTGGGACAGATGGGTTTAGACAAAAGAAAGCAGAATTCCCTCAGTTCCTCACAAGCTTGCACTCAGTGACCAAACAGCTGCTCTTGACTTAAAATTCATCTTTGCCTCTGCTCCAGACTCACCACAGGAAAGCCAGCATGTGCACTCCACCAACACCCCTGTTTGCAGTTTTCCCATCTGAATATTAAACCACTTGCTGCCCTGATATGGCTGATAAACTCCCAGTTTGGCAGCTGTGACAGAGCTGTGCTCACTGTCAATTCCGGGAGCCAGAAAAATCAAGGAGCAAAACGGGAAGGGTCAGCAACCAGTCCCAAGATCACTGCATTCCTATCTTTCCTCCTAAACCAGCACCCATTTTCCTTTTCATTAAAGGGGGAGTAAAGTAGGAGTCAGCAGTTCTGCTAGTGGTCCAAGCAGGAGCTCAATGAACGATACAGAGAGCCCAGAGATTCGTGCTGTAAGTGCATGGAGACCAAAACCATTTGGAGAGAGTTGACAGGAGTGCTCTTGGTTCGAATTCCATAGACCAGATTTACCATTCCCAAGGATAGCTACATGGCAGGTGATCCATGCAGTAGCCTGGCATCAGGCAAAGACCTGAGCTTTGAAGGCACTGCCCACCCACAGTCATGTGTTCAAGTCAACTGTACCTGTAACAGTAAACACAAGAAAATGAAGGATGAAACTAGTTGGAAGAGCTCTGCCTAGTTTACAGTAGCTACTCCTCTTGAATCAATATGGAGAAAAATCCTAGAGTCAGATGTCCCTCCAGACTCAAATTGGCCTCTGAAAATGTATTAAAGTAGAAGACCACCATGACAATGGGGCAAAGGCTTCTCTTGCTCAGCCTTGGGCTGCAGTAACCAAGAGGATTAAGTTTCCATTTTTGATTTGTATTAAGAGCACCTCTAGTTATCACCCTCTAGGTGCCCTTCACCACAGTTGCAGCAACTGTACCATAGCCCTTATGAAAAGGGGCAGCTGCCAACAAAAGGGGAACCCATTTGCACTTCAGGTTCATGAATAGATAACAGTTGTTCACATGGAAGGCTGAAGTATCTCCACTCTGTTAGTCCTTCTCCAGAAGGGCTTCTCTACACATCTCAGAAAAACACACATTAAAAGATGCCTCCAAAAATCCTGCCTTTGCACACTTACTTCCACTCAGGCTTGAATTCCCTTAATCCTCACATCTGCACTCAAAGCTCTGCTCCCTTCACCCCAGAGGCTTCCTGCTTATCACCAGACTCCAGCTCTGAGGCAGGACAGAAAATGGTACGCAGCATTGACACATTTAAAATCCAGGGAACCCAGAGCAAACATAGATCTTTGTGGAGAGCCTCAAGTGGCCCTAAAGTCCTAAGCATCCAAGGCTCATAACGAAGAGGAGTTATATAACAGGCAGGGGAGAGTACAGATATTAGCTGGGAACGATGATACTAACTTACTCAGATATAGAAAGTATCACTGCATTACTTTCCCCTGCTTTCTTGTGAAAATTGAGCATAACATCTCCAACCCAATCCCAGCAGATGTGATTCTGTCTCAGCTGACAGTTAGAGCTGGTTCTCTCAGCAGAGAGCTGAGATAGATGGATAAAGACTCTGTTGCTCAGGGCACCATATGTACACAGTCTAGGAGACCTCTGCCTCCAGATCTATGTGCAGACTGATGAGACAAAGCAGGCAAAGGGCAGGGATTATTAACCCCTTCTTTCATGTGAGGAATTGAGCCTCAAAACCCCTGGACTTAGTGCTGCTGCAGTATGGAAATACTCAGAGAAAAGATTAAACTGGCAAAGAGATACAGTCCATGGGTAGCAAAGCAGAGAATGGAGAAGGCAGGGAGCAGAGTTCAAACAAATGCAGAACCCTTTAAAAGGTGCAAGCCTTGAGAGGAACTTTGCAATTGAACTTGATCACAGCAGATCATTGCGCGGGTTTTCTGGGTATTTCTTTCAGGGCTGCCTTTGCTTGAAGGTTATAAAGAGAGGGGGACTCTGTAGACAAATGAATATATATAATATGCTCTAGCAAATACAAAAAGGTGAGCATTCCTCAGCTTTATTTTACTGTACAATAGTAGCTTCCCATTTTTGCTAACTTAAATGATCTCTATGTTGAAGAACTTGGTCTCTATCAACATATATCAAGCAGAGGTGCTTTTAGCTGCTACTATAAACACAACGAGTGCCCAAGATGGCAAGGCAACATCAAGATAAATAAAATCTTTCTTTTTCACATGTTAAGGAGCTAAGACTACAAGGAAAGATTTCTTTAATAAAAACAAATATGTAATGAAAACAACACTTGAAAGCAATTTATTAAAGACTTCTCCTATCATCATGCTCAGTGATTCCACCTAAAGAAGAGTATTCAAACTTGGCAGGTATGCTACCCTAAGTGCAGCCCTAAGGAGTACACCAGATAAAGCTAAAGACAAAGCAAGTTTGCCTGTAAAGTCACTAAATAGACACACCGTTAATGGATGAGACACTCTGTTTTCATTCTCCAGAATCTAGTCCCACATGCAAGAAAGGGCCTGGTTTCATGGTGTCTATATGCTAGCATCAAAATGAAAAGTCCTGTGGTGAAAGGCAGAGAAACCCTGTAGCCTCACTCACAAAAGCTTAGGACACCACTGTATCCTAATGCTCCTGCAAAGCAGTCACTGGGCACCCATAGCCCAGAAACAACGTCTTTGTCTAGTTTTATTTGAGAATATTTATCCCCCAAAAGAATAAGAATCAGTCAGGCCTTGCTTGAGCAATTATCCTCTTTGATACCATTTTCACTCCTACAGAAGTCATCCCTCCCACCAACTGCCAAATTGATGCCAGATTTGTTCATCAGCTCCAGGACCTTAGGATTGTCAAGACTGTTTCTCCTAGCATGTCAGCTATGCTCCTCCATCTCACAGGATAGGTAATGTAAAGGTGCATTTCTCCCTACCTCTTACTTGAAAGTAACCTGCCTAATATCTGAAAAAGTAGCACCGGTCAACAGGAAAAAAAAAGCATCTCTTCAGTAGTTTTGCCTTTTGTCAGTCAGAGAAAACCACTTTCATATACTGGTCTGACATTCCTTTGTCCTCTGAACATAGCTGGATCAAAGCATGTAGTTTGGAGACCGACCACCAGCTGAGGCAATGAAGTGCCACGGTGTTAGATAGTTCAGCTCCCAGAACTGACACAGTTCCATAGCAGGGCACAGAATGATGGCTCACAAGAAGGACCTGTGTGTAGGCTCTGCAGTGGTTGAGAACATGCTTCCCCCAGGCAGTGTCAGCAGATGGAGACCAGAGATACAGAAGTGAATTGGACCCACAGCTGCTTTTTGGGAGGCCAAGCCAGCCATTAACCTGTCGTGACTCCATAGCTCCTGACCACAGCCAGGCCTGATCCACCTAGCCCATCAGTTCTGCCTCATTGACTGCAGGCAACCTCTTCCAAACGCTGCTGTAAACAGCAGGCTCTTGGAGGAGGCTGGAAGGTGGTCCTGGTAAGGTTCGCAGGCCACCTCCTGGCTCTCTCCTCTCAGAGCACAGACACCTTGCCATGTGAAGGAAACCTTTGGCAGCTGTCTTGTGCTGCGAGACAGGGCTTGTTGAGCTTGGCTGAGTAATCCCAGCCGCTCCTGTCACTGCAGCTGTATGCATCCTCGTTCTCCCAACCCAAGGATCGCTGCCTCGCTGAATCACCCCATTAAATTGCTAATATCTTATTGTTCTTTAAGATTTCGAAACTTGCTGCGAAACGTTTACAGATAATTTTTTTGCCTGCAGTCACTGTGCCTAATGCCCAGTCATTGAGTGCCATATGTGTTTATATGCACTGCAATTTTCCACTTGATTACATTTTACCACAAACACTTTCATCCACTCCGCAAAGACAGCGGCAACACATCCATAACATTCAGAGCAGCCCAGACAGACAGAGTCCAGACACAAATGTCTCCCACTGGCCAGGACATCTCAAAATGCTATATTCATAAGCCCAGCTGACATAACGTCCAGTTCCAAAGTCCCCAAGGGCACAAGCACCTGCTATCTAAAAGCAACACGCAAATTCACCCTCATGCTTCAGCTTTCCTGTTGAGCATTGGGTGCTGCTCAGTGACACAGAACCGCTGCACAATTCAGAGATGCTCACAGATAGCCAAAGATGTCTCAGATCTTCCAGGAAATGTGGAATGACCCAGGCCATGACAAAGATGTTTAGTTCCTGGACACAAGGCTGCAGCAAGCTGTGGAGACATGTCCCATGCAAAAAGATTTCATTCCTTTCCTCCCTGCAGCATGGACCTGCTCTGAAAATGGAATCTGCATCCCTGAAAGGGAACCTCCAGCCAAGTGGTGGTTATCCAGCTTGTCCACACTGGGGAACACAGCTCCCGATTGCAATGCCCTCCTGTTCGCAAGTAGGAGAGTTGCTTTACCAGGGCATTGCGGCACAGAGCACCCTGCCAGGAAGGTCAGCCATTGCCTGAGGGCAGCACTCCCCTTAACTCCAGCTGGCTCGAGGCCTCAGAGGTAGTTATACAGCCAGGCACAGCCTTCCAGGATAAAACTGGCAACAGATTCGCCTACCCAGCAACACTGATACCCTTCTGTGAGCTAAGGCACTGACTGAGCAGAGGACCTGACTCAGCTCCAACAGCAAGACCTGGGCAGTGATGTAGGCCTCAGCACTGTGTTGACGTAGCAGCATTGCTTCAGTTACGCAAACAGCTCTGTCTTAACCCTGTGCTGTCCCCACAGGATGTTCACTGGGGTGAAGGGACAAACCAGCTTTCCTTACTAACTAAATTTTGTCCCTGTGGTGATACATGAGGCCAAGGTAGGAGCGTAAGCAATAGGCAGGAATCCCTAGAGGCCTACATCCCACTACAGGTTCTTCACGACTTGAAAGAGGCTTTCTAGGATAGCCAGCACTAACTGAATTGCTTAGACTTCTTATCTGCTGATCCTATGCTTTTTGAAAGCTCCTGTCACTGAGAAACTGTTGAAAATCCTGGCCATTTTCCCTTCTAGTTATATCCAAGGAAAAAAATGAAAACAAAAACATTAGATGTAATTTGTGGAGCTAACTGTTCAGGAATAGATTTGTTTTCTGATGCAAAATAAAGCCCTGCTAATGAATGGCTTGCAGTCCTAACTGAAGGCAAAGAAGCAAACAACTGCTTCAGGGCCTCACATTGGAGAAAAGACTGGAGCCAGTAGTGACTGATGGCCTACAATCACAAAGCCAGCCTTTCTCACCATTGGCATGTGAGTATAAACTGTGAAAAAAACACCAGATCTGCTAGCCTAACTGCCAAGATCAACATTGCCCTGCCAAGCATCTACAGGCCTCTCCAACAACACTGTTTAGCATTACTGGCACAAAATCAATTTTTTCTTTAAGTTTAGAGCAACTTAGCAGTACCCTTGGTAGAGGTCACTCCCAAGTTGTGGGGCAGCATGTCTGTCAAAGGGAGTGCACACTGCCATTTGATCTGCTGCAAAGGGCCTCTTAGCTCTAGTTCAAGTCATCTTACCTGCCAAGGATCTGATGCAGCATCAGCCCTGAAAGGCCAAATGGGCTTCTTCAGATGAGTTCACTGCTTCCCATTTGGACTTGGGTTGCATAAGCTCTTAATCTACTTCAAAGGAAATTTTCTCCTTATGAGAAAAGCAAACAACTGGATGGTGTAGAAAATAGGTGATGTTTTTAGTCCCAAGTTTCTATACTGAACATATCCAGCCTAGCACTAGTGGGCCCTACTGCTAACTCTGACTCTCATGTCACACATGTAAGGCAAGAAATGTAGCTCACATGCTAAGTCATATCTGCTGATGCTTTATAAAAGGTTGTGAGCTCCTACTTAGCTCCAGGAAGCTATGACTTGTCTGGCTAACTCCTCAGAGAGGTGCAGCTACATTGAGTTGGGGGGTATAGCCTAGTGTTGCCACAAAGCTGTCATGTCATCTCAAGAAGTGGCAACTTCTGAGCACAAACACCTGCTTCCATTTGCCATGCTCTGTGTCCATCCTGAAGAGCTGGAGCAGTCCCACCCTAGGGCTTTTCTATCAGGATGATTCTGTTCACTGTCTTCTGGTCTCAATTCTAGACTTACTGAACTGTGTGATAGAAATGAGACAATAGGACCCTTTTGGACAGTATGTTGACTGCTCTGCCTTACGGTATGTGATTACCTTAAGTAAAAACTCCACATGAAGTTCCATCTGACTTACAGGGCCACATCCTTCACTTCCTTTTCTACTTTACTTCCTTTACTTCTGTAAATCTTCCTTACAACCTATTGTTCTGCACAATGGAACGAGTCTCCAGATCTCCTTAGAGCCTTGGGAGAGCGCTGATTTATCCTAGAACCTCTTCTCCCTGAAGAGGATATCTGCTTTCCAAGTCTATGAACTTCCTTTCCCACAGCAACAGGAGAGCACTCTCCCTTCTGGGAGTTAAACTATTCCTACACGATCCTGAAGTAGCATGGGAAAAGGGCATTTATTCTAAGAGGAGGAGGTATAACTAGAGAAGTAGGGCATTCCCTAGTCCACGGCAGGGAGGGGAGTGAAGAATGTATAGCCTGATTAGCATAGATAGATAAAACACTTTAGGGAGTATGATATTCCCCAATCTACCCCATATCTATTCCAGTCCAGAGGCTAAGCATTTGCAGTATTGCAATAGCATATACCATGTCCAGAGGGCTCCCTTGGCTGCAGATGGATGGAAGGCAACTTGATTACAATGTGATAATCCATGAGAACTATAGACACTCAGGGGTAACTTCCATCCGGCATGGGTCAAAGGGAAGTTTCCCAGGGCGGTTTCCACTCCCATCTGCCAAATCATCCCCATTTCTTTTCCTCTTGATGATCCCAGCCTGCTCTCCTTCCTTCTCCCACAGCTTTTCCCTCCAGCCACTCTGTTGGAAGCTAATATTTTCCCAAGCAGCCAAATTTCTTCCCAAAGTGCCTTTGCACTGAAACCCAGATTTGAAAGGGAGCTTGGGGAGAGGGAGAAGGCAAAATATGACACATTCAAGCTGTAGTGAAAAAATAGATTCATCCCAGCTAAGGGGGGCCCACATGGTGCCTCCACTGGATACTGTCCCAATGCCCATTCCCCCAGCTGGCTCCGCTGGGGCTCTCCCTGCTGCTTCCCTCCCCCTCTTTGCAGTGGTGTCACTCCAAGAGAACTGGCTGGTCTGATTGGCGAGAGAACGCTAGGGGTGTCAAAGAAGGTGCTCACAGACATTTCTTGGACGCCTCAAGGAAATAAAGGCCATCGCTGAGCCTGTCAAAATGATTAATCGCTTACAGGGAATGAGGGGGAGGGAGAGGGAAGGAAAAGGAAGGAGAAGAGACAGATGGGATGGGGAGAGCTATAAACAAACAGCAAAAAACAAGAGACACAAGATTGCCTCTGTGCTAGGGAGAAGGTAGAAGCAAGGAGCTTGAAGAATGCTTCAGGTTGTGCTTGCAGTGAATTGGTGACAGATGAAAGGATCCATCAGAGTCCCAAATTGACTAAGATTTCCACTCCTATTCACCTAAGAGTTGCATCATCCCTGAACTTAAGCTGAAAGAGTATTAAAGTCTGCCATGCCAAGTGGTGTCAAACCTGACAAGCCAAGGAATGCTGCCATGCCACTGCCCAGCCCTTCAGATCTCTGCAGTCCATGGGAATGAACTTAAGAGCAGAAATTTATTACCTAAGATTCCAAACAAGGCTTTCCTCTCCTTGTACCTTCCAGCTCTGCTCCCTATGATGGTTCACATTACAACCAAGTCTCTGCCAGGACCAGTAATTCTGTTACCTGAGGTTTATCACCCCTAGGGATACAAGACTGGTAAGATCAACTTCTGAGAAATCATCAAAAGCTCAAACCCTAGCAAAGAAGCTCCAAGTCACCAGGCTTGCGGAGAATCAGTTCAGCGTCCCTGGTACAAAACTCTCCCACAAAAAACACTCCGTGGGATGTCACTGTTACCCTCTGATACACCTTCTCTGTGGGAAGAGATTGACATTTTTAAGAGACAGATGATTTTACCTTCCTTTAGCATTTTTCAGCTAACTTGATTGCTCATGTAGCTTATAGCATGAGGTCATCTGTGCCTAAGAAGTTCACAGGCTACCTAACTTCCAGCAGATCTTCTTATAACATAAGGCTACATAAGCACAGGACAGCACATACTCTCTTCCCTATCCTGGCTAGCAAGTTTCAAATCAAATCCAAGACAGTTCTTATCAAAACTTTCAATGATCCAACTCTGGGTATCCAGAAGAAACAAACAAACCCATAGTTAAATCCTGTCCTGATATCTGCTATTTTCTATTTTTGAGTTCTTCTGGTAAACAATTCCAGCCACAAGAAGAGGCAGAAAATCAAATCTGCCACCATTTGTCTGATGTTGGAGCCAGCTGGGCACAAGAAAAAATTGCTCAGCTGTCCCCTCTGCAGATTTCTGCTTTGATTTCTACTCGCAGGCAGAATAATCACCCTGGAGACCTCTGCCCTGAGTGAACAGTCTAGCCTTCCAAAGACACAAGGGCTTAACAAACAAACAAACAAAAAAACACCCAATGACTTCAGTAAGTTCATGTCTGAAGACAATGCATCCAGCAGCTTTACGTGCCCCAGAACTTGTCTGCCATTCACCCCAAATTATTTTGGCTGATCAAACAAGCAGCAGTGCCTCTTGCTGGAAACCATGCCCACTTGTTTACTTTTGCAAAACTTTGAAATACAAATCCATCTCATCCTTTAAGAGAACTAAAAACATGTCCTACAGCCTTCTCTCAATAACACACCCTTCATTTCGCACGAACACTACTCTCACTACAGTATGTCCATAGCATCTTGTATTTGCTACATACATTCCCTTGTGAGAACCTCCTGTTCTTCTACTGACTTAAGCTATCCTGTCATACCCCTTCTCTAAAATATTCCTTCTGTGTTCATCCTTGTTGTTTCCCTAGGCAAGTAGCACTGCAGACTGTCACCAATTCCAATCCAATATATATGTGCTGGCTGACCAACTAGCTACTGCCTTTTCCAAATGGCAAGAGCTGTCTTTGTACTCCTATTGAATAGGGCCATTAGGATGATCTCCTCTACTAAGGCTCTAGTTCTTGGCATGTTCCCACCACTTAAGTAGCATTAAGGTCTATAAGCTTTTACTGAAATATGGAAATGATTCAGGAATTACAACGAAAGACACAAATCGACTGTCATATACATACAAATATTTCTCTTTGACAGCTCCCAAATATCTTATCCCATTTCCTCAAGTTCTCCTACAAATTTTTCCTTCTAGACGAGAAACTTGAATGAAGCACAGTAAATGGTTGAACATCTCATCATTGAGTAAAAAGTTGAGACAATAAGCATTACCTACCCTTCCTTTGGGGTAAGACAGGTAGGCCTCCAGTCCTCCTCTCATTATATATACATATATATATATAGATATGCATATATATATATATATATATATTCCTCTTGGAATATTCTAGAAACTCTTTAAGAGGAAAAGGTATATGTTTACTCTAAACAAGTTCATGCAACGTGTCAACATGGATTTTTTTCCCCCGCAACTTGATTGTTCTGAGAGGGTTAATAACCACTCCGTGGCTGCTACAGATATAGCATTATGTCCAGCAAACAAACAAAATAGTTATTGAGCATGTATCAGGATCTAAGTGCCATTCCACTGAAGGAAAGGAGGTTGACAAAAGTTGTTTTATGCCTACAGATGAGCCCAGCAAAGGCACTGAAGCAAGGAGCATCTCTGTCCCAGGCTGCCATGTAGCCCTTTGTGCTTGCCCTTGACCTGTCTTCTAGCCAAACCTTGCTTTGGTAGAACATAAGCCCTCACCTGAGGGATGCGAGCTTGATTATTGATGTAAAGCTGAGTGTTCTGCTCACTGTATCCCTGTCTCTGCCTCCAGACAGCAGCATTCAGGCAGAATGTCTTCAAAGATGGTAGTTATGAGAGAAAATAGGCAACAACTTCACATGTTATGGTAGTTGGATCAAACAACACAAAAACAAATAAATGTGTATCACTAGATTGTGCTTGGCTGGATGATCAGCTAAGCCAGCAACTGACAGTGACATGGAACAATCTTTTCTTTTTTCTTTACTTGTCATGCATTCCATCAGCTTCTTCCTTGCTCTCATAGTAAATGTCATTATCAGGAAAAGAGCTTAAACTGTTTCTGTTTTGCTCATCCTAAACTTTCTGCACACAATTCAAGACCCCTTTCTGTTCTTCTCCATAGAAGTTTCAAGGCCATATTCAATGTTTGGGGAGAAACTGCAAGAATGTGTGAGGGACTTTTTTCTCTGGCTGCTGGCGTGCAAGCACTGAAAAGAAAGCACAAACTGTTGGCAGGGCAAGAAGAGGGCTCCAAAATGCCATCTTGCTTATAGAGCAGTTTGCTCTATAAAGTCATGGAACAGCAAGGGAAGGATTCTCTCGTGTCCCTGCCAAAACTTTTTGGGGAGCAGAGGTGGTCGCTGCTGCTCCACGGCTTGGCAGCAGGGGCTCTACAGAGCAGCACTAGCCCTCTGGAGCTGCCGACTTGTGGCCTTGGCGGTGGCTCCCGGGGCTGCCTCCATTGTTTGCAGGGTGTTCTCCCCCCTTCCCTCCTTCTAACAAAGATTCTGATTAATGATCGCTCATTCCTAATTGTCAAATTTCTTTTCCTTCATCCTGTGTCTAATCACCAGTGACAGAAGCCATTACGCAAATGAGAGCAGACGACTTCCCACAACTGTTCTCGTTGGTAAAAGCCTTGTAATTTAAAGCTCTGATTTGTAAAGGAAAGCTGCGTTTCCCCAAGGCGTCCGGGCATCTGTTCCACTTACGCTCCAAGAGCCTCTACTTCCGTTCCCTCCCCCCACAATTAGTCCTCCGTTTGCAACAAATATTTGACTTTGTGAGGCAGTAATTAGAACTTACTTTGCATGTGTTTGTCACTGTAGCAGCAGCTCCTCCTCTTTCCTTTGGCAGGAACTCCTTCTACACAGCAGAAATGCAGGAAAGTGCACATGGAAAACAGACTTCAGAACTTGCCAGGACATGGGCAGAAGCAATGCTGGCTCCATAGCAGCAAGGAAGATGGAACTGTGAAAGTGCCAGGAAGCTCCTCACACCCATGTAACAGGAGGGAAGCTTTGAGGAAAGCATTACAAAAAAATATGTGCCAGGATAGTACTTCCCACTCCACTTTCAGGGGAGGGAGAGCAGCATGATTTGATCATTCACCTAAGGTCGATTAAAAGATTAAGACCCTGAGCACACTCTTCCCCTTCCAAGACTTTGACAGGCCACTCAGAGGAACAGTTGGCTTTGTTCAAGCTCAGCTTGCTTGCTCATTGGTAACAGGTGTTGTGAAGCAAGAAGCCCCAACCTGGGTTTACCTCTTTCTTGGGGGCTGCTTCTAAGCAGAAACTCCACTTCCTCACATACCAAGAGTGCTAGAAGCTGATGGGAAGGAGAAGAGAAAACATGCTCTTCTCTTTCTACAGGAAAGTTCTGGCAGCCAGGATCTGTGAAGATTAAATGAAAAGACTCTCCCCTCCCTGGAAAAATCCTACTTTTCCAAGAACTAGGTAATGGAGGAGGCAAAAGATTAAAAAAAAAAGATATTGCAGGATCTAAGGGAATTAGCAAACCAGAAAGACTAGAAGTACCAGGGAAAAACCTTTCCTCTTATCTGCTTTTCAAGTGGCAGTTCTCATACCTGAACTTCCTCTGCACTCCCAGAGACATTTCTAAGCTTTGTGGTACCATCCATTCATGTTACCTAAAAGGCACAGACTATAGGATGAGACATATGGAATACAGAACAGTGTATTCAGTAGACCATTAACAACTGTGTGTTCAGAGAGGGTGATTCCAGCAGGCACAGCATGGATGGGGGAACGCCCATGACCATAGAACCACATCCACTTACCTTTCCTGCTCTCTCCAAATAGATGTTGGCTCTCCGAGGGTGTTAGAAAGCATCAGTTGTTGGATCTCAGTCCAGATGTTGGACAGCTGTCTCGCACACAGAGCACCTCTATCCAGTTCTCTCCCATAACAAACATTAGAGACTTGTCCAGATTAAGCCACCAATGTTTCATTGATGGTTATATGCAAAGGGGCTATAGAGCTAATATTATTGTAAAATAACATTTTTAAAAGTAGATCAGATTTTAGCACCTGAGGCTGCCAACACACAACAGATGCACAGAAGAAGCCTCCCACCAAAACCACTTTGTCCGAAGTACGAATCAGATAAAGGACCAAGGCGAGGAGAAGATATCCCAAGGAGAAACAACTGACAATTCCTTATACTTGATGGTGTAGCTTGCCCTGTAGGTCACTGACCACATAGATTTCAGTGACCAGCACAGATTTCCTACTCAGGCCAGCAGTGAAGAGGTTTTTTTTTTTTTTCCCCCATACTTGACAGAATTCAATGATATGGTTTTACTTCCAGCTTTTTTTTCCTCAGGCTCATGGACATGTTCACAGGAAAGTGGTACACACAGTAATGAAGACAATATTGCTATTTTGCAAGCAATCTAGAAACCAGAAACCTTCACTAGCAAATACAAGCAGAGTTATTGGAAAGACTGAACAGTAACTTCAGGTGCACATCTTGAAAAACAGTACTAGAGACACAGAATAAGAGCCGTACACTTCTGTTGTTCAACATTGGTTGTATTTAAGAACTACACTTCAGAAGGTACCGTGTGTTTCTCACGCCCCACCCCCTGCACACACACCCGGCATAGAACACACACAGCTTCCCAATACCATGGCAAGGGGCATTGAAAGCACAAGGTGAAAAGGGAAGGGGGGAGTCAGTCCATCAGTGCATTGTAAATGAGCTTTCACAAAGTCAAGTGCAGCAAAAACTGTTCAGACACTTAAAGTTAGACCTTTGGCAAATAAAGAAAAAAAATCCGTAAGTTCCACATGTACCATTCCCTCTCCACAAGGGATGTGAACTCCCACCCTGAGCTTCAAGAACTGATGGTGCCTAGCAAGTAGTACTTGAATCTACCTTGTGCTAAATAAGTAGCACAGAGCTGGAATTTCACTTGAACATCTTCCAACTAATGCAGAGGCTATGCAGGTACCCCAGATTTCCTGGGAAGGCTTTATTTGCTGGCCACAGTCTCTAGCCTGGCCTTCTTCCCCACCTGCCCAAAGGCTGTGTACTGATAAGCATCCAGCTGAGCGACCTTTGTCTTTTGTCAACCAGAGCTCTGGACAGTCTGCAGCAACTAGCATGGCAATCATATTACTCAGCAATGTGGACACATTTTGTAATAAGAGCCCGGGCAGCTGCCAGTGACACTTCGTTTTTCTCCTCCTGACCTGTAAAGCAGCTATAGAACAAGCTCTTTGGACTCCCATTAGAGAAGTCTTCCACCTTTGTACAAGAGAAGCTCACAGCAAGTGGTACATGAGCTGTCTTGGGACAAGATGGGACCTGAAGCCAAAGATAAAAAGTGCTTCCTCAGCAGCATCTTCTCAACACATTTATCAGAAAACCATGTCAGAACAAGCCCTGAAGAACAAAGGAGAAAGCACTGGGAAGTCTAAATTGAACCATCTCCCACTAGGCTCTGGGATGAGTTAGATGGGGAATGAAACAGTTTCTCCTACCTCTAGCTCCTGGAACCCATTACAACCGCACCAAATATACAGCTCCCTTGCTCCACCCCCAAGCCAGGAACAGCCAGGCAGTGCACAGTAAGGGAGAAGAGAGCCTCAATATGAGCCTAAGGCTTCTGCATGGAAGAGGAGAAAGCACACATGATTTTTTAGGGTTACTACTGAAACAGTCTCTAAACAGAGGCTCTCCTAGTTACTGTGCCCTGTTCTTTGGTGCTTCCTGACTTGCCATGTCAAATCCCAGAACGGACTATAAAAACTTAACCACATTTAAACAGAAAGCCCAGACCTCTTTCACATGACTGTATAAAGGGAATCACACCCTGGCGTGATGGACAGGAGCCATACAACATCACACAAACACATGCACTGGTGCGCAGCCACACACACACACACACACACACACACACACACACACACACACACACACAAACGAGTTCTTGCAGTTTCAGTAAAAAGGGCACTTCCCATGTTAGTCAAAGGAGCCAGCACCCTTGGTGGGGAAAAGGGAGGCTCTGTACCTGTCTGACATGGCAGTTTGAGCTTCTAAGCTCATCATCCCTGGAAAACTTCTTTTAAAAATGTAGCTTAAACATCCAAGACGAAGAGTGCCCTGGCGTTTATGTATCTCCCTTCATAATGCTACATCCCCTTTAACCATACTGCAGCTCCAAACAGCAGGAGAAGCCTTCACTCTGCAGAGGAAGCTGCTGTCAGAAGGAAGGAGGTTTATCTCTACTCCTACAACACAGATGTCGTTTGGACAGCAAAGGATTCAATGCTCACATACCAGATGAATTCACTCTGATCTCTACTCTGTATCAAAGTCCCAAGCATAGATGTCTTGAGTTGAAGGAAATTAATCATTTGTCCAGTTGCTCCTCACACACAGGCCATCACATGTTCATTTCCACTACGCAAAAAGGTGCCAAAATTGAGCATGGACAGGTCCTCTAACAATAGAGGACTGAACTCTAACATTTCTCATCTTCTATCCACTGCAGGCACCAACACAAACTCAGACAGGGCACCCAAATCCAGGAGGCTGAGGAAACAAAACCTCTCCTGGTTCCTCTCCAAGCTCTTCTTCAAATGCCTGAAAAATCCTTAAGCAACGTATCTGAGTGCCAGAAGCCATGCTCCTCATTGGGGCAAACAGGGCAGAGGGAGGGGAAAAAAATAACAAGTTAGTGAGCATGAATCCGGCTTCCAGTAAGTGCAGACTCTTTCTTGGGAGGTTCAGTTAGATGAGAGTGGAGGATGGATGGGATACTCTAATGGTTCTGCAGTTCCAGGAGCCCCCTGTATTGTAGTGGGGCAGGGACAAGGATGGGCCAGAAACCCATCAGTCTCTTAAGTGCTGCGTGCAATACTAGCGCTCAGTATCTTCCATTGCTCGTGAACAAAGCAGCTCCAACATCAGCCACCCGGGCAGTCAGCCATTAGTCATACCGTCCCTTAATCATCATATTCAACAAGGGACCCACCTGTTCAAAGCAAAGACAGATCGTTAGGCAGGGCAGGTACACAGAAGTGGCAGCAGCACAGCCTGCTCCCTCCCCTTCACAGCAGCTTCGGAGCTGAAGAGCTCAGGGGAGAGGATTTCAACACAGACTGAGCCTATGCTGAATCAATTCAAGGTATCTTTTGAATTAAAATACTTGGAAGACTGAGCACACACTCAAACACCCTACCACAGTCACAGGAGTTAACCAGATTTCTCAAACACCTAACCTGGACTGTCACCAAAGCATCCCACTTGCAGTTGGTTGAAATTAGCTTCCTATCCTAGACTGGTGCTTTCTCGTAAGGTGCAACTGAAAAGTCAATAGTCATTAGGGGCTGCTTTTCAGAAGACAGTGGAGTGCTCTCAGCTCATGTTCTGTCTTGTCCTTGGGGTCACTTGGAAGAAAGTCTAGGTCTGAAGCTTTTGCCAAGGTTTAGCTTTTTATCCAAGAAAATTTCTCAGCATTGCCTGATTATGAAGGGAAGAACTTCAGTCTACTATGGCATTATGATGATCCCAAAGAAAGTCTGATCTCACATGGGTGTGCTCAGGTTTGTTGCACAGAGAACACTGCAGACCATGAAAACACACCAAGTATTTCCACTTTCCTGTCTACCGATCTTCAAAAACCATACCCTTTGTACTGCAAACCACTGTTATTTGACATACCAGCTGGTTAAAGTTTTAACAAAATTCAGGCAAGGCTGGGATAGGTGGTGAGAGGGAAGCAGAGACTGCTCAGTTGTCAGAAATCTGTTCAACAGATAGAACACTTTCTTTGCTTTGACAAATACTGGGCATCTATTTCTCTTCTGGCCGCACTGAAGGCTAATGAGTGTTTGGGAGCAAGAATTCCTCCTGGCAGTGCCCAGAGCTAAAATAAACTTCCCAAGTACAAGAACAATTATTCCCTTGTTTGTAGTGATCCTCTCCAGGATCATCCTTTAAGGATTTTGAGAACAGAGCATGAAGAGCAGCAGCACAATGCTGCTTTCTGCCATCCCATAGTGACACCTGCAGAGCCAAGCTGGCACCTTGACTTTTGTACTAACCCACAACCCTTTCAACAATAGGATTCTTTCATACCTCTTGTGGATTTCCTAGGGCTTCTCCCAACATCTTCTCAATGTTCCTCATTATTGCCACTTTCTGATGAGCCTTTAATGGATATTCAATTCTCTTTGGGGTAGGGGCGCCCTGAAACATGAAAAATAGCTCCTTGCATGTTTACTGAATTAGCAAATTATTCCACTTTCTCCCAGCTCTTCAGTCACAACATAAAAGGGAGAAAGCAGATTTCAGTTTATGACAAGTCCCGCGGCACAGGATTTGGTGCACTGAAGTTCTCACATAGGCAGCACCTGCCACACACCTCCACCTGAAAAAAATCCTCTGGCACAGAGCTATCCAAGGTGCATAGAAGGGTGTGTATACTCACCTTGTACCAGAAGTTCACAGTGATGGTAATCCCCCCATTCAGGAGAGACTCAATGTGGTGCCACCTGCACAGAAACCACACATACACACACACAGAAGGAAAAAAAAAAAAAGGAAAAGGAAAAAAAAAAAAAAGAAGAGAAATGACTGCTACAGACTATGGTGAAATACCTTGAACAATAGTGTTCAGACTGCACTAGAGACCTTCATCTATTCTTTATCACCAAAAGTAGAACTTCTGGAAAGCTCTGCTTATTTAAATACAGATAATTTTCTGCACACACTAGTGGATAGCCTACACAATACACCCCTAGAGAGAATTATCACATACATTTTACAGATAGGAAAGAAAAACAGTCCGGTCCAATTTATTACAGCAAATGACAGATTTCTGGGAAAGCTGAAACAATTCTCTTAAAAAACTGGCCCAAGATTAAAATAAACAAACAAAAAACTTTAAACTTTATTTGCTGGTCACTGTGCACATCCTTCTTACCAGTACATAGGTATGTAGAGCACATCGCCTGGACCCACCACCGTCTCATAGCCTACAACACTCCGGAAGTTGGGAAACTTCTCATAGTCAGGATTGTCAAAGTCCACCTAGCACAAGCACAAATAAGAAACTCAGTTGCCTGCAATGACAGATCTCTTTATAGGCTTTCAGTATCCTGTCCTCATGATATTTTTCCTACTTAGCTTTTACATTCCCTTAGAACCTAACTCTGAAGGGAGTTGCTGCAGTATCCCCAAAGCATCACCAACTCAAACAGGCATCCTGAAGGTTATCAGCAAGTAATTGTCTTGTCTTTCACAAGTGACCAGTGAAACAGAACAGAGGAAGCAGCAAGAGCTCTGTGGCCACACCATCAGTAACAGAGGCTTATAATGCTTGAACTTGCAAGTCGGAATTTCATGTCTTTTGACCAGAACAAACAGAAAGACTGCTGGTCCTTCCACTTATTTTCAACACACTCTTCACTTAACAGATCTGAACATAGGTAATGCAAAGGATCAGAAAACTGTATGTGACTAATTTGGGGGAGCTTCCTCCCTTCCTGTATTTTCACAAATGCCTCTTTTCAGCATGGTGAAGAGTATCTGCTGCTCTCACCTGGCTCTGCCTGTCGCATGGGTGGTGCACAGGATAAGGGTAGAGGCACTCAAACTGATCAGGAGGAAACAAGATGCATCTCTTGTAGCCTTTAATCTGAGCAAAGAAGTTCTGCTGCTCATCATAATGAGCTGGTGTCACATTCCCTGCAAACAGAAAAGGCTGAGAGTCAAAACAAGACATTGTCACATATACTTACAAAAGTTACTAACAAGATATATTCCACTCTGGGTCAAAGACAGTAAATACACTTCCACATTTAGAGAAAACTAAACAAGGAAAATATTACATACTACGAACTGAGCATTATATCAGTCAGCCCTTACTGGAGTAGTTGCTACCTTGCTTAACAATTTCTGTTCAAAATTCATATTCAGCAACTTATGCTCTGCAGATTTTGGATTTCCAGATTATCTTCACAAACACCACATGGTGATTGTTGATGGGAAGCTTTTTTAGAAGAACACTTCATTTAATTGACAATTTTTTATTTTTTTTTCAAACAAGGAATGAATTTTTACAAAGCACTACTAGAGAAAGGGAGTCCTATAGGTTGATTTAGAAAAAAAAGTCTTTAATTGTGCAAAAAAAAGCAAACAAATCTTGTCATCAGGGCTTCATAATACAACTCACCTTCCTCTAGCCCAAGGACTGGTTAAATGTCACCAAGTCTGACTGCCACCACTGACTCCTAAATAGATTCAAATCTTAACACATAGCAGGTCATTTTGCACCCCTATTAATTATTTTTTAGGGTTGTTTGACAATTATGCTCTCCTTGCAGACACTACAGTAGTGTTTATGTTTGCTGGTTCACTCACTGATGAATCGGTTTCCATGACTATTTGGAATTCCATTCTCGCCAGATGCTTTATGATTTAAACGTCTTCAAACTCCCCAGTATCCTCTAACTTTGCAAGATGAAATTTAGGTCTTATTTGAAGAACAGTTCCTCCCCAAAAGGGAGCTTTGCTCAGCTTGTAAAGTGTTAGCTTCTAGACACTTTACAGTATCTGAAGCATTCAAATGATAAAAAGGCATCCATATCAGAATATGATTAACAATCATTGAAAACACAGTCCTAACAGCATTGCACAGAGCCTTTGCATGACAGTTTACCTTCAAGCATTCACTGAAAGGAAGCTATCCTTACACTTCTCTCTATATAGCCCAATTAATAGGACAGCACTTCCCTCCCAATCAAAGCTTTGCATTGCTTGCTCTGAAGGGACCATTACAAATCAGTCTAAAACTCGCATGAAAGACTCTCTGGAACTGAAATACAGAACTGCT
Source organism: Nothura maculosa (assembly GCA_032353885.1). NCBI lineage: Eukaryota > Metazoa > Chordata > Aves > Tinamiformes > Tinamidae > Nothura > Nothura maculosa. The sequence continues at coordinate 835,403 of JAUBOD010000159.1, forward strand.
GATCAAATTGCTTACCTTCCATGCCAATAAGAAGCAAGTTAGAGGTCAACTGACCCCAGCCACGTTTCCCTTGCTGTTTGTTAATCCAGTTCCAGTTGAAGCCAAGAAAATCCACCACAATTTTCCTTCCAACTGTGTCATTCAGGGTTTGCTGCAGGTATAGCCTGTATTTCCCCAGAGTCAAGCAGAAGTTATTACGCTTTTCCATGCACAACAAGGCACCACTTTGCTTCCCTTCAGAAAGGCACTTACTTGTGTGTGTCTCTCTCTCTCTCTCTCTCTCTCTCTCTCTCTCTCTCTCTGTGTATATATATATATATATATATATATATATATATATATACATACACATATATATACACACCTTCACCACACACAAGACATTCTCAGGCAGAAGGTTTCATCTATAGAAAGCAGTGGAACACACTATCCTCCTCAGTGTGGCATCAAGATCTCACTTTCTCACTTTTAGGGATTCTGTCCAATCATCACCCATTACAAATAACTGGAGACGGAAGCAGCTTCAATGTTCCCCCTCCCCGCCAAACTTTGCCAAAAGATTTCCTGGTACAGAACATTGCTCTGTGGGAACAACCACAGGGGAAAAGCTTTAGACTTTTACAACAAAAACAATCCCTGATCATGCGGAATGAGAAAATTTAAACAAGTGAGTCACAATCAAACACCAAAAACAGTCATGAACAACCCCTGGCAGAATGCTCCAAGCCATTTGCCACAAGTTACCTCTTCTGAGGTGTAGAAGGGCAAAGGACATCTCAGAAAAAGCAGCACTTTTCAATATTGAATTATCTTAAAGCCACACATACACATAGGCACAGAAGACTGAAGAAACAAAACTTCTATATTAACAACTCAGTATTAAAAACTATTGTCTGCAATGTTGGGAAAAAAATGTTTCTAAGGTCAAAGACTGCCTTCTCCCTTGGGGAAAGTACATGCAAAGCTGAGAAAGACAAGGGCAAGAGGACCAGTAGACACGGACACACAGCACTGCTTCAAAAAACATCTCTTAGTCCCTCAAGAAAGTTATTTGGTGACTAGATATAAGTTGAGTCGTTAATAAAAAATGAATTATTTTTGCTAATTTGCAGCTGTTAGCCATATGGCTCAAGAGCATAAATAACACGCAGAGTGCACATTCCACTCTTCCTCAACTTCCCAAGGAAAGAGCAACATCAATTACCACAGCATTCTGTAAAGACTCTGAGTGTCACTGCCCTTCCCGTCTCATGGGCTAACTAATCCCCTTCTAGCAATACC
>JAUBOD010000159.1:889333-908030 GCA_032353885.1 Nothura maculosa
ACGAATCCAATTTCACTTGGTTCTCTAGTTAAAAAAGAAATAAATGAACAAAAACCTTCAATTCATTTGAGGAACAGAAGCACTGGGCACTTAGGTGCAACTTTAGAGCTGAAATGAAAAAACCCTAGAAGCAAGTTGCAATGTTAGGGATTGTTGTGTTACTCCTATGATATAGGAGACTAGGAAACAACTTACTAGCATTTTAGGCTCTACATTTTTTTATTTTCTTTTTATTTCTATTTAGTTATAGTGTGTGTGTGTATATATATATATTTTTTTCTAAATGAAACACTGATATTTTGCTTGCCTAGAAATGCACTGGGCATGCAATCTTGCCAGCTAATAATATAAAATCATTAGCTACTGGTCTAAAAGTCCTTTCCTCCTCACAAATTTAGGTGATTAGATCAGAGGAAAAAAAATGTTGTTGCACTTTATTGGATCAAATAAAGAAAAGTAAGCATCGCAAGCAGAATTTTTACATGATTTCCATGAACCTTTTATTCCACTCAAGAATTAAGGGAGAGGATCTATAATAGGACAATTGGGAATAATTTTTTTGCAATATTCCCTGAAATACCTTTCTCAGAAAATCATGACCTATCAGCAAGAACTCTAGAAAAGCAGGACTATCTTGAACTATAAAGATTTCTCTTAAATAAAAACTTCTAAAAGGCACAAAGAGCACTTGGATACTCAGCTTCCATTGAAAATATCTGGGATTTGTTTATTTAACTATACTTCATGCTTCTAAAAATTCCCTCCTTTGATTTTCTTTTCCTAACAAACTTTGATTTTTTTGCTCCTTTAACATAAATATTTTAGCAATTTAGCCTATTTATACTGAGGAAAGCGAGAGAAATATATGAGGAGATAGAGAAAAGCAAAAGCGAATCAGTGCAAGCTCTGCATAAAACTACATACAGCTCTTGTGCAAGATGGGGAATTTATCTCAAGTTTGCTATTCTAAACTAAATATAGTTTGCTATATTTGCTGTATTTTAAAAGATATACAAACAATTGCATTTTTTTAAGGAAGAGAGAAAAGCTCTGAGAGAACACATCTTTCTAGCCTAATGGAAGTGGATTCCCCTTTAGTTTTATCTTTCTGTAATTTTGGCTTTTCCACCCATGGTAATAATTTTAGAGATCTGCTATGGAGCAGGCAGGGGATTTTAGTCACTAAATGGGAAAAGACTTTCCTTGCTGTTACAGATAAGGCTGTAACCCACTGCACAAAGTCCCGAGGGCATCACAGTGCTCAGCATGGATACTCAGTGGAAATTATGTATGAAAAAATAGCTGCAGAGCCAGGTTATTTGAGTCTACCTGCGTATCTGAATGGGACAGGTACACTCCAGAAAGAAATGATACTAGATTTGATTTACAAAAAGTGCAATTTTTTTGGGTCCGCCTTGTAAAATGTTTCTGGAAACCACAGTAAAACCACCCTGAGGACAGAGCAATAGGTCCACAGGGAATGACTGTTGCGTTATACTGGGACAACTGGTGTGAACAGTGTCCAGGTGGTTGGGAACCATTTGAAAAGGAAGCCAAATTCCCCAAATTCAGGAGCAAACTGCACCAAAATTTCCTTCTTCGAGGAAATCCAAGTACCTGGATTTCAGACAAACATAATCCTGTGCCTGCCAAGGAGTCCGGGTCTTGGTCTGTTCTTACGGAGCGATGCTCCTGCACGTTTAACTTATCCCTGCTGTCCCTGAGCTCTTAATCAGTGACTGTCGTCTTTGGGGAAAATGAGAGAAGACCCATTTGATTAAGACAGGAGATAAGTAGACTGTGAGCGTTTGAGGGGGGAAAAAAGAAAAGAAAAAAGAAATTCCCCAGATTTCCAGTTGAGTTGTCTTCCCAATTGGAAATGAGAGGCTAGATCTTTATATCTGCTCTCAGAAAATCTACTCTAATTTACATTAGATTAGAATCTGGTCCATAAAATTACTACAAAAAGGTGGAGGAGGGAAAAGGGGGCTTTTTTGCTTAGATCAACCCTCTCTCAGACTAAGCATGTTTCAACTTAGTTAAATATCTGATCCCATTAGCGGCTGGAACTCGGTTAGGTGGAAAAGAGAGGATGTTTAGGAAGGTGAAGAGGAATATCCTTGGGGTCTCTGGGAAGAGCACCTGCCCAGATACAAGCTGAGGTGCTCCCGATACTCACCAGGCACAGCAGGACTGGAAGAAGGGAGTGAGGAAGAAGATGCCCAGATACGGGTCCATGTGAAACACAAAATCCAAATAAACAAGGAGAAAGAAGATCCTAAAAAAAAAAACTTGGGTACCACCACCAGGGAAAAGAAACAAATGACAAAAAAAAAGAAGAAACAAGAAAATTGGGGAAGAGATGCAGTTACTTTCCACCCGGTGCTCCTGGTGCGATGAAGACACACATGCCCCCTGAATCCCAACTTCTGTGAAGGGTAACCAATCCCAAAGTAAGAGCTAAAGGGGGTTGGTGAAATGGAGCCGCAGAACTTCCTAAGAAGAGATTATCTACTTAATTAAAGATTTTTTTTCCCCTAAGTCCTTCAGCCAATCAGGACTCAAGTGCCAGGGAGAGATTGAACTGATGAAAAGAACACCCCAGGTTCCTCGAAGACAAATGCACCGCGAAAGGGATAAGAGGGAGGGAAAAGGAAAAAAAAAAAAAGGGGGAGAGAGTGAGAGAGGGAGGAAGAAAGAGACAGAGCAAATCCCTTAAAGTAATCACTAGATTCAATCCCCACCAGAAATGCCTTCCTCGCCATCCCCCAAGGCGACTCCAAGGGCTGCTTTCTGCGAGCCCCATCTCTCGTCTTGGGGACATGGCTCAGGGCCAGGGTCCCCTGGGTGCTGTGAGACGGGGCTGGGGCTGCCCGTGCCCATCTCCAGCGGCTGTGGATCGTGCCTAGGAGGATGGGATGCACCAGGGCTGCCTCAGCGCCTGAGGTGGCTGTAGGAGGAATTAGGGCCAGCTGATCCACCCTCGGCATGGCATCCTGCCCTTTATTCGCAGCTCCCGTCTGCAATGTGCCACCCTCGCCCCTCTCGCTACCTCCTTGCTTTTCCCCTTGGTTTTTGCAATCAGGGCTTCCTGCAACGTGCACAGGAGGGGATCTTTGGTTTGAGAGAATTAGGGATTTTTCTGGGTCAAAAGTTGCTGGAGCTGCTTGGAAACGCTGCCAACCTGTCCCTCCTGGCCGTGTGGGACACGCTGCAGTCACTGCTCTCCTGTACGCTGGTCAATGGCCCCTGGCCTCGCATCCCCTTGTGCTTCAGGAGCCCCAGGAGCATCCTCTGTACCACGCCAGGGACACATCCCAGGCCTGTCGGGGCTATTGGAGACCCACATCCAGGCTGTGGAGGTGAGCAACAGGGCACAGTCACCTACTGTGCCATGTCCCTTTGGCATGGAGCTGCTACAAAACAGAGGGAATGTGAGCATGAGGGATAACTATTGCATTCCAAAGTGAGGAAAACCCGCCTGTTTGCCCATCCTTGTGTCCTGGACAAGTTTGCTTCCAGCTGGGCTTTGGCTGGAGCCAAACCTCTGTGCCCCGGGTCAGGGAGCTCCAGCGGGCGCATGCAGGGCCCGCGCTGCCTCTCCCACCGCGGCTGAGCTGCCCGGCGGGAGCCTCTCCCGGAGCGTCTGCATCACTGCTTGCAAACAGCCACGTAGGAAGGAAATGCAGCCCTGGCAGTATGTGCCAGGGCTGGTTGTGCCTTCTGCCCCCAACACGCTGTAGGAAAGCTGATGGTATTTGGCAATTGGTAATTTATATACTTTAATTAGTAGTTAAAGCCACAGCTGCTGGAGCTCTGAGGACTTAAAAAAACTGAGTTACATGCACTGAGGAAAAGCTTCAAAATGTAGCTAATTAAGTTAAAATCTCAGAAACAGAAAGGCATGGGAAATAAGCCAAATTATCATTTTAGTGCTTTGCCGTTCAGCACAAGGAAATGGTTTTAGTGGCCTAACCCATGGAGATGCTCACGAGGCTCACAGATATCTGTGCCCTGTGTGGGCAGAAGAAGGGTGGCATCTGCGGAAGGTGCTGGCACTGGTGGAGCTGATGCTGGAGAAGAGAAGCAGAGCCCCAGTCATGGTCCAGCTGCCCTGGCTCCTCAGGTCTCCTCATGTCCTTGTGCACAGGGTTGGGTCTTTCCTCCCCGGGAGTGAGTCCAGAATGGAAGAAATGATAAAACCAATATATTTTTTTCTCAAATGCCCTCTTCATTTGGCAGATGTTTTCAATGGTAGGCAGAAGGTTGATTCTTTTGAGTGTTCAAATGTTTCACTGTTCTTGAACCAGAGCTTCTTGGTTCCTTAGGTCAGATGCCAACAGCACTTTGAATTCATGCAAAACTTGAGACAAGCCTTGACCAACTGAAAAGGAAGGACATACATTCAATGAGCTATTTTTATTTACTCCAAGCCAAATTATATTTACAGAGTGCAAAAATGAGGAAAACATAATTGTAGGTAGATCCAAAGCACAGATTGGGTATTTATTTTTATTATTCCAGCAGAGGCAGTCATGTCTTTCTCATGGCTCACAAAACACCAGGATCACCAGGCTGCTGCAGAGCCAGAAGCCTCCCCAATTTCGAATCTCAATTAAATGCAATGGTCACCTTCCTGTAAACATACATGCTGTTTGAGCCAAGGAGGCTGGAGGCAAAACCTGAGGTGAAACAGCCCCAAATATGTCTCAGAGCACTTAACTACAGCTTTCAAGGTCCATATAACAGAATCTATGAGGTACTCTCTAAAGAAATGGGCCATAAAATTGTTTTATAATGTTTCCCAAATTTTGTTACAGCTACTGACAAGAACTCTGTAATTTGTCTAAAATGGGCTCAGAAAGCATTAAATATATTTTATGGCTAGACGGATTGGTGTATTATCCCCTCTGGCCTGCTGACTCGTACGGTTCTTTCTCTACTGACCTTTGCATTGAGTTCTGTCATGCTGGACTATCTGCACATCTTTCAGAAAGGCAACTGAGGTTTGGGGACAACAGGAGAACCTACCACTGCCTCTGGTAATTAGTTCCAGTTTGTCTAAAAAAATAAAAAAATAAAAAACTATAAAATATGTAGCTGTAATTTCAAGAGCACAGGGAAGACCTGAATTTTCCTACATTAGCTTGTAAAAATAATCATGGAATGCTTAAAAAAACATAGTCTCTATTAGTCTTGCCAGCTCGCATCCTGATATCCCTTTGACTGATGGATATGAAAAATGAAGTTAAGAAGCTGTGGTAAAAAAAATCTGGGCCATAGGGATCTCAGAAGGTTTCTTGTGTCGATACAAAGTGCCTCAATGAACACATTGTTTTAAAACATAAAGAGCATTAGTGATTACAAGTTGCTTCTTTTAAAAGATATGCAAAAAAAGTGTCAAAATTAAGGGTTAAAAATGACAGGAAATTAATCATGTCCAGGAAGTGCACAGAATGCAACCGTGAAAGAGATAGGAAAGGCTGCAGGAAAGGTTCAGTTACCAAAGCAGCCACCAAATTGGACTGACTGCAGTTTTCCCTTTTACCAGGTAAATATAGCTTCAGTAGTACCTAATGCCTGTCAAAATATCCTCAAATGACCTCAAGGAAATGTAAGTGTTGTTTGCAACATAACAAATATACTGTAGTGCTCTTATAGACACATTGTCTCAGAACAGCAAGACAAATGTTGGGGGATATTCAATAGCTTTTATTAGAGTGATTGATACAAAATGGAAGAAACAAATGAGGTTTCTTTAGCATTCCAGCCCAGAAAAGAAAAAAAAATATTGCTGGCACTTAGAAGTCTGGGTGTTTATTGTTCTTTTAGTTCTATTGATATGAGATGGGACAGCTGAAAATGCTATAGACACACCTGAACACGCAAGCGGCTGTGTGACCTCTTCACTTTGAGTTTAACCTTCATGCTCTTTGGCACTGCTGTCTGCATGGGTGACCCATGCTCAGCCTGTAAGATCTGTTTGGGCTTCACTAGGATGGAAAGTGTCCTCATTACTGCAAGTTCATGTAGGAACAGCTCCGGAGATATTTGCCCTTTTGCGATCAATAAGCTGAGTAGGAGTTGGACTATACAGTTGGCATCCAAAGCAGCATGCCTTTAGTAGGACTAGGAAGTGTCTCAGGAAAAAAAGGAGCACTTTTTAGAATTATTTCCTTTTTCTTTATGTCTTTTTTGAAGAGAGAGAAATACCTTTGGAAAAAATGCCATTGTGACTGGTTGTCTGCATGGAAAGAAAATGCCCACCACCAAACCTTCTCCCTGTCCCTCTCAGGAGAGCTCTGCCAGGAAAGAGGAGAGAAAGGAGGTAACAAAAAGATGCACCTGTGTCATATAGTTTCTAGCCCATGGCCGGAGTGAGACCTCATCTCCTTGGGAAGAACCCTGACTTGGGCAGAACCACCCTCTTGCAGGCAGTAGGAACCAGCTTGGATTCCTCAGTTCTCTTATGGGTCACCTTGGAAAGCAGGTGAAATAAGAGGCGATTGTCTATTTGCTAGGCAGGGATTTCACCTGGTCCACCAGGTGAAATTTCACCAGGGATAGAACCTGTCAAACAGCTTTTGAATGATGCTTATTCCTCAGGATGCTTGACTTAGGCTAAGCTTGACTCTTCAGTCTCCCTATTTGCACTGACATGCTCTGATTAACAGCTTGTGATTGGACGTGGACATCACGTATCTCAGAGAAAGCGACTTCTACTAAATTTGTGGGAAAGGTAGGCCAACTTTTTAAGCTGTTTTCCAGTTACTGAAAAAATCTTAACGTGTGTACAATAAACCAAGAAAACAAATTTGCTGCCAAAGGAACAGGAGTATTGCAATGGCTATAGAGAATCTTCTCAGAGTTCAAAATATAGATAGTTACAGAACATTTTCCTTCTGCGGCACTCAAACTACCTTACTGCAGCATTTAGCTCACTTTTCCCATTTTACATAATGTGAAACTAAGGCACTGAAATGGGAAGCATCTTGGGGATTGATCCAGTCTCTAGGCTGGGCCCCAGCCTCCATTTGACCAGGCTGCAATCCAGCCTCAGGGGAAAGGCAAAGGCCTCTGAGGAAAAGCAGCAGGCTGTGCCCAGAAGCAAGTGAGTTCTGAGCCCTTTCAAAACTCCAATTCATCCTTAGGCTGTAGGACTGCAATTCCTTAATCCCATACTCTTAGTTAGAGTAATAGAGGATATTGCCTCTAAATGTCTTGACTTGCTGCAGCAGTGACTTGTGCGGCCTCATGCTGTGTTGCCCAGAAAGTTGTTTCTTTTGAGAGTCAAAAAGCAAATACGGATCCAAAGCACCTTTCCCCAGCACCTGCCAAGAGCTGTAAGACGGAAAGGGATGGGAGGGCTGAGAGGTAAAATTACTGGGCATCACCTGCCTCTTAATAACCAAAGAAAAGCATGGTGGTGTCATACATTAAAGGAGTAACTGGATCAGCTTAGAGAAGAAGGTCTGTGAAGGTGGGAGAGAAATTATGTATAGCATTGCAGGAAGGTATAATTAGGAAACAGGACCGAGCAAGTTGGAGAACACCCTTGGCTGGCTAGCAGGAGGCAGCGCCTGCTGGCGAGAGGAGCTGTGCTGAGCTCCCGTGTCCAACAACGTGCCCAGCCATTCCTCAACCATACCTCACTCCCACCCTGTGCAGCCTGGGCACACCCATGTGCTACCCTGATGTGGCCAGGAATGTTTCCTGGCCATGGGATACCAGTTAGTGAACAGGAGAGTGGGGTGTTGGAGCAGCTGCAGGCAGCATGGGGAAAGATCATCTCCTCAGGCCCTCAGGACCACCTCAGGAGGATGTTTCCCCCTGCGCATTAAGATTTGGGGCAAGGCAAGGTCGGGGGAAACACAAAAAAAGAAGGTGGAAGATAAACATCATTCCTCCTTGGCCGGAAGGATTAGCTGCTGGAGTGGAAAGGGATGTGGGTTTGAGAGGTGTCTGGAGCTCAGTGGGCCAGAGGCTATGGTAGGTCAAGCAGGAAGGTGGCTCAGTGGGGCAGTGTAAATAATAAGTCCTGAGACACAGGAGAAAATCTGCATGGGAACTGCTTAGATGGAGTTACTGTTAGACCAAAGGGTTATCTTTTCTGTCCCTTTCAGGCTCCCTGTGCTCCCTTCAACATTATTTTATCAGGAACATTTGGAAACAAAACTTTGTTTCAAATAGAACAAAATCAAGCCCTCTCATTAATAACTATGTGCAGGGAAACACTTCAAATTTTTCAGCTTCAACTATGACCGAGCCCGGCAGGAGCTGTGACTTGGATCTGTGTCTGCTTCCCTGGAGCACTTTGCTCGGCCTAGTGAGAGCAAAGCCTGCGTGGCCTGGAGTCCCTTTAGCCGTGCACATGGGGAAGGTTTATCTGAAGGTGCTGATGTTGTGATGGTTTTTGTCACTAATTGGCTATGTGATGTAATGAGCAGGCCTAGGCCGTGCAGCCCTGTCCTGCTTAAACCTGTTTCTGCAGCCAGCAGATGGTGCTCCCGGCTCGGCCTGCAGCCTCCACCTCAGCACGGGTCTGAAAGTGTCACCGCTTAGCGCGAGTCCAGGGAAATGCCGAGTGTGACACTGACAACGGAGGTTGCAGGGCATTTGGTCTCCTGAAAAGCAGCTCTCATCCTCCTTCCCCTTTCTCCAGACCAAAGCATCCCGAGCCCCACACCACCACGTTTGTGCTGGGGACCTTTCTCTGTGGTGCAGCCTTGGCAGCCACCACTTCACATGGGAAGGATCAGATGCTTAGAAACCTCACACATGGAGATGTAGAGTCATCATGTGGAGTCATGATGTAGATGCATGGAAGATCTGGAACTACACCCCTCCCCAGTCGTGGTCCCTACTAAATTTTAGGTCAAATCCCATGGCTGGAGATGAGCAGGTCTCGCTCAGGCCTTTGCCCTACAACATTAGTAAAAATCATGCTCGCATAAGGCCAGTTCTTCTTTTCTTCCTAACGATGACTAATATTTCTAACCCTAGTTAACCATAATGAGTCAGTACCATGATGCTGGCTTGAAAATAATACACAGTGGAAGCTATTTGTGTCCAAGCCTTTAAGGTACTCCTGGGGCTTGTTTCCTCCGGAATAGCAAGCTGGGAACATGCTGTTCTGTGAAATGAAAGGCAAGCTAAGAGTTTGGGCTGCAGGGCATGGGGCTTTCCAAAGATCACCAAATGTCAAAAGGGTGGCAGTAAAATCTGAGAATAAAATGCTGAGAAGCAAGTTAGGACCTCTCTGAGCAGTCCAGAACCTGTTGAGTGGGAAGAGCCTCCATAGCTGCATGAGAGATCCCATGTGTTCAGTGCTTGCACATTGAAATGTTAGTTCTTCTCTGCTTTGTGCTTGGCCAGGAATATCTTTTGACCTTTAATCTATTATTATACTTTTCACTATGGGAGTGGCTACATTTCAGTGGTGAGGATCAGACCAGCCTGCAGGGTGCTGTGGGTTCCAAAGGGATACAAGAAAAGCTGTAATTTTTCATAATAAAACCCAGGGTTCATGTGCTGGCTCACCTCCAGCGTTCCCTTGTATCATTTATATTGGGTGAGATCATCTCTTTCAACAAAATATTCATTCCCAATAAAAAGCAATGATCAGGAGCTTGGAGGCTGAATCAGACAGCTGAGATGAAGAAATAGCTTCAAGTTGGCTGAGGTAAATGGTCACCACATAGTCTATTGCAAATTCATTGGAAATGTCATTGCTATCAAAGCCAAAATCCAGCTATTTGTCAATATCTTGGGTAAGAGGCATTTTTATTGATGGATGTTAATAAAATTTGTGGACAGTCTGTTTTTGGCCAACCCTGGCCTTTTTATAACAGTATTCCAACAAACATAAGGCCATCTAAACAGTAAACAGTTGTGTAAAATAAACAGTTATGTCAGCCTGTTGGGAGCAAGACTATTCTCTTTGGTAATATCAGTCTGTACAAGGTTTCAACCCTGATGAGGATCAATACAGAGAGAAAAGCTTTCCTGAAGCATAACACTATTTGGATAAGTTTCTTCCTTACTGAAGAGACCGGATCTTTTGGTTACAGGTTATGAGAATGGTCTGAGGTTTGCTGTACTTGAACCAATACCAAGCCCTAAAAAATAAGAACCTAGAGAGTGAGGGAAAGAGAATTGTATCATAATAACCCTTTTGCTCAGTGTGTTAGAAAACAGCTAGGAAGGAGGGCTTCATTCTGCTTAGGTGTTGCTGACAGCCATCAATATATGACAGCTAACTTTCTTCTGGACAGTTAGAATAATTTGTCCTGACTGACAGCAGTCCAGCTTGCTTCATAGCAATGCTTTGGAAAGTCATCCTCATTTACCACCATCCCTGTGGCACCTCTGGGCACAGCCTTCCACTACCTCTTGGTATGAAGTGTCAGCTCTAGGCCAGAGGCAGGGAACTGAAGCACGGCCCAGATGACTTCACTTGCCTACGGTCAGGTAGTGAGATGGCAGGAGCAGAATGCTGGTCTCCAGAGACCTTATCCAGTGCCTTCTCAAGTCTAAAGCAGAACAACTGCAATGCTTAATACCTCATGAATATGTGGTTGTTGCAGGCTCATACGCTACCTCTGGCATAGCCTGCCATTTAGGAGAGGGGAGGCTGCTCACTGCAATATGATGCTGAGATGGGAGGGAACCCACAGAGGCAGTAGCAAGAATCCTGTGAAATCCTGTGAAATGGGGAGCCTCTGCCCAGGGCTTGTTTTGGGCTAAGACTCCAGTGCACTGGGAGCAAACTATTTCAGCAACAAATGTGTCTCAAAAAGAAGATTCTTTATACAGTGAGTCTTTATATCAACAGTGCTGTTTGCATTGGTTTTATGCTAACATATGCAAAGTAGGAATGAACTCCTATGTTCAGATGGCAGAGCACTCAGTGGAGTTGAGGAGGCAAGGAGCCCCAGCTGTCACCACTTTAAGAAGAGAATGATGTTCATATTACATAATGTTCATCATTATGTTTATACTGTCACTGGATGGCATTTTCTATACTTCAGCCTTGCCCATAACTACTGTAAAAGTCACATGCTAGCTCCACAACTTTCTGCTGTCAGGTTTCACAGGAGTACAGACCTGCAGGAATATTCCCACCCTTCCTCTCTCTCAGCTTTTGGAGATATGGCAAAGAGAATCAGACCTCACGTCACCAGGTTGAATAGGGAGGAATAAGTAACCCGCAGTGGCACTGCAGGCACAGATCTGGGACAGGCTTCCCCTGCAGTTCCCTCGGTGCCTGGGCGATGGCGATGCCGCCTCAGCTTTGCTCCCAGCCCAGGGAGCAGCACACTGTGCACTCTGTGCAGGGCTTTTATAAGCACCACAGGGCTCGCTGATACTTGCTTGCACATGACAACAGTCATTCTTGCAGCCAAAGTCAGTCTGCCATTGCTCATTCCAAAGTCTCTGCTGGAGCAATGCTACCCACCAATGGCTTGTAACCAGAGAAAGAACAAAATGTCTTAAAGAATTAAGTGTGGCTGGTTTCTGGAATGCTTTTTATTAAAACTATTTGCAGACTATATCAATGACTGGTAGGTGATGTTATGGGGGCAGGAGGCAGGCCCCAATCAGGACACAGTAGGTTTTAGTTTCAGCCTAGCCCTTCACTGTGGATAAGTTATTTTCCTATCACATGTCCCAGTGTCCCTCACCAGTCAGTATCTACTTAGACTGTAAGTTTTTGGAGATAGTGAGTGTCTCCCAATGTGAGTTTGTACAGCACCTAGCACAATACAGACCTTGATGCAGTTTTCACTCACTATGTTAATAATAAGCATGAAAGTATTTATAGAAATAATTTATCTGGACAGTTCCGTGGCCACATTGACTCTAAATCGGATTTGTGATGAAGAGTGGCAGAGGAAATTATCTGTCTGCATGTGTGCACATCTCTGCATGTGTGCAATTATTTAAAATCACTTTCTAGGTTTGGTGTGAGGGAAGGTGTGACTTCTGGGTTGTGAGTGAAGAGGACAGTGCCCTCATGTACAGAACTGCATTCAGACATGACCTTATCTGTGATCTCCACTGCCTGCTGGAAGCTTTCCTGTATGTAGGAAGAATGAGTCAACTTCTGGTCTTGGATGCTGAAGTGTGATATTGTAGCAGTTTATGGTGGTTCTCTACAGAAAGCAACTCAGTAGAGAGGGGGCTAATACCACCCCCGCACTGGAGGAATAACTGGTAACTTCCTCACAGATAAGTACATCCCATCTGAAGAAGGAGCAAAAAACAGAGCCTGGGCGAGACTGGAACTTCCTGTCCCGTTTCCTTTCCTAACTAGGGACCAGAAATAGCCCTGGAGGAACCAGCTCTTCTGATTAAAGGAAGGCTCACCACATTTTAAACGGAGGTGTTTGTCCTTTTTCCATACATAATGTAAGGACCGTTAATCCTGTTCACTAAGAGCACGGCAGAATAACAAGCTCCACTGAGAGCCCAGCTTCCAAGAGCAATGACACCTGGCCTTGCCAAGTCACAAGGAGCAGATATGTGCCCTGTTTCTACCAGACAGAGCTTCACTGGCTTGTTCCCTTTCTCGACCAAGACATCAGATATTCATCACAGAGAAATGGTGCTGTTCCTCACTGTGTTTCTTCAGGCCAATCTTATGTCTTGTGTTTCTCCTCTACCCCAATTCAGTGGAGCAACATCAACACTGCAGAATCTTTCTGGCATCACTGGGTATCCTAAAACAACAGCAAACCTCTGTTCCTCAACTACCAGCCAGTTTCTAATCCTGGCGTTGCTATTTTTATCCAGTTAGAATTTCTCTGCTCCCTTGATAAATATATAATTTTGCACTCTCTCAAATGTCTGGCAAAGACAGGGCAGTTTGCAATCATTGCTGGCCACATTGGCCCAGAAAATGACTGGCTAATGAAATGACATTTGGTTCAATGAATTGACTCCAGTAGCAGTCTCATCTCAGTGGAAGGATCCCCTTGTCAGGACTCTGTAAGCCTTTCTACCAAACTATATTCTTCTCCTTCTCTTTCAAATCAGCTTCATTAATCATGTAGTGCCAGGGGAGCTTAGCAGAGTCCTACCATGCCAGACATCTCTGCCATGCAACAAGGCAGCTCCAGTGTATTATCCACCTGCTACCTCTGATGGAGAGCTTTTGAGAACAAAACACACAAACAAAACCCCTCTAACACTAGCTTCCAGCAAGGACAGAACTCTTGTCCTCTAAAAACCCACAGGTTCTTTGGCAGCATGTCCAAAATCACGTTGGGCATACATGAACCTTAGCTGGGTATTTTCTAAGCAGGATGAACTTCACCTAGGCTTGCTCAAACCACCCAGGTGTCAGAGATTGTAGTAATGAGTGTTAGAGAACAGCTGCTGCAGTGGCCTTTCCTATAAAAGGAGCCTGCTGGCCCAAAAGAAGGAGATTTAGGGGATGAGGTAGTACTGGTGATGGTAGGGGGAATCAGCAAGAGCAAAATGCTTAAGTTTAGAACTTAAGCCTCAGAGATTTTTAGCTGTGATTTAGGCAGCTGCTTAAGACTGTTCTCCCAACTGCTAGAAGAAAGAAGGGAGGTTATGTGTTTGGAAAGTATTTCTTATGATTTATTGCCCCTAAAAAGACCAGAAAGCAAGGCAATGTATGGTCTGCCTTTAGAAAAAGAAAGTGTGTGTTCTTTGAGAGGGAGTAAGATTTTGCTGTTCTTTCCTGCCTCTTTTTGCTAGGATTAGATAATGTACTGGGGAATGTGAAAGAAGCTTTTAAGCCCTGATATTAGAAGATGCTCTTGTGCTTGTAAATGTTTTTGCAAGTGTTGAGTATGTGCTTGTTGTGTTGTCTTCAGGGAAAAGATACCTTCATGTTCTTGGTCATATATGCAAGAAAGGCTTCTGGGGGTCCTTTTATGCTCTGATATGGTGATAGGTAGATATCCTAGATGGTATTTCTTTGTTCACCACCAAGATGGTCCTAGGATCTGGAAGCAAGTGAATTGGCTGTGGGTAGAATTGCTAGCAGAGGTGCTTCTTCTCCCCAGGAGTCTGGGAGACAATTCCCCAGGACAAGTCCCTCCTGGACCTATAGGTTCCTCCTATGCTGTTGGCATGGCTCTGGCATAGGACCATTTGTGCTAAGCCAGTAGCAGTTCTCAGCTGGTCATCTTGATCATGATGGGTTGGAGGACAGAGTTTGGGAAATGTCACTTAAGTATCTGTAAGCAAGGCCACCCTTCTGATGGACATCAGACCTGATGTGGTCTGTCCCTGAGCTGCTCTCTCTGGGTGATTTCAGAGTAGAGAGTGCTCATGTACTGGCAGTGCTGGGAAGTGCTTTTCACTTAGGTAATGTCTTTGCTTCTCTAGTTTCAGAGCATGGGATGTCCATCAGCCAGCTTCCTTGCTGCCTGGCATGAGTCCTATCATGCATTAAGTTTACTGTTCTGGGGTTTCTGTGGTCAACCAAAGATTCAGCAGCTTCCTGGCTCTCGGGCTTATAGACAAACAGAAAATTTGGGACATTTTTTTAGAGTGACCATGTCACTGAGGTGTAGCTGGCAGACTCATATCTGAGGGCCATTTGATCTGTTTGATTTCCAAACAGTGTCTGTAGGGAATTTTCTCAGATTTGAATGGCTATCATATCTCTTTGTGTATCTGAACTGCAGGTACACTAACTGAAAGGTTTCCAGAAGCTAAATTCTCTTCTGTTTCATCACTAAGCAAATCAATTAGTTGCAAGCCTTTATTGCCTAATTATCTTTTTAAAGGGTTTTGCTTACAGTTTAATTTGTTTCCCCATCTTCAAAAGATCTTGGGCAAGAATGCAGAATCAAATGGACCTTGGGATGTTTCAAAAACAATTCTCTGAGCCTGTGGAGATCTAGGGGAGGTCTGATTCACCCTTTAATGTGTGAGGTAATATCAATAAAAAACAAAGCATATTCTGTTTGTATGGAGTTTCTGAAAATATAAAAGGTGAAGGAGGAACAGGAAAGCATGGCTATGATATTTTTCAGTATGTAAGTTGGGATGGGCATACAGACTTCTCAAGTTCCCTATCCAGGTCAAGTTTCATATATCAGATGGGGGAGAAAAACCTTTGATCCCTGTGGGAGAGGGAAAGGGGAGGTGAGCGCTTTTACCCCTTCAGTGGAGAAGCTGGTATGTTCACTTTGTTGCATATAGGCCTAGAGCAGAGACACTCTTCTGGGGTGAGGGAGTGGATGTCCCTCAGGGTTCCTTTGATTAGGTGTGGTGCTTAATTACCTGATTCAAGTTCCCCCATCCACTCCTTTCTTTCCCACCTGCACTCTAATTAAACCCCTAAAGTGAGGGGGGGTTTGGTCTTGTGGTTCTTGCTGGTTTCTCTCTAGCAGGGCTGGGGATAAAACCTTGGAAAACTCACCTGATATCCTGTGGCTTTCTATCTGCCACCTTGTTCATAGAGATGACATCTTCATGGGTGCCCACTGCTGCCTTGTCACCAGGTACCCTGCTTGATAATGACTGAAGAGACTTAGAAGGACAGATATATTGTTTTCTGAAGGAGGAAGGTTTCTCCCTGATGTGTGGAAGTTGGATAGCATTTTGGCACCAGTAGATGGGACTGTAAGCCTGTCCCTTTAGCTTCACAGCTGTTGACTTCCTCCAGGCTTTCCTGGAAGTTTGAGATAGAAGCGGAAGTGTCAATGGTAAGCAAAGCTTTCAGTCATGTCTCTGCACTTCTGGCATCACCTGTTTCACACTGAGGAAAGAGATAAGAGGAAATAAAGACAAGCTTTGAAAACTGAGTAAAAATTAGTGACTACTATCATTAAAGCAGAGCTGAGAGCTCATTTATCCAATGTTCTTTGACTGTGCCTAATTCAGTTTCTTTTACTTAGCCTCTGAATGGATCCAATAGTTTTAGGCAAATGTATGAGCTCAGGAAGCTCTATGGGCTGGGGGAAGTGAAGGATTATTTTGCTGTCCAAGGCAACTGGCTTTAAATGTTAAATACTGTGCTATCTGCATGAAGGTCGGGTGAAAGTGTGAAGTCGGCAGTTTGATCGCAGATGTTTATTGACTACAGCACACAGAGATCCAGCTCTGACTGCCTGAACCAAGAAAGCTCTCACAGCCAGGATTGACTGCACAGTGACAACAGTGGGAGGGAAAACAAAGCAAAACCCTTTCTATAGATCTTAACAAACCATCATGTTGCTGGTAATGTGCTGGGATAGAAGGAGTTACCAGAGACAACAGGAAATCTGTTCGCCAGAGCAGAAGGCTTTGCTGCTTCAGCTAGGCGTGTGTGTGTTTCTGCTGGACTTGTGTGCACTCACAGAAACTAGGTGTGCGTGTGAAATATCAGTGATCAAGGCTGGATCACCTCCAGAAAACTTGGAATTGAGTTTCAGCTGTCAAAGCTTTTGTTTTTTATAGTTTGAGTCTTTCCACTATGCTTTGAACAGAAGATTTTGAGAATATAATCCAGGAGCAGGTTTTAATAGACTGTGTTTGATTCTCAGCTTTGCCATTAATGCTTTGGGCTGCCTCTCACAAGGCAGTTCCATACCTCAGTTTTCATTTGCACAAAAGGGCTTTGCATGCTTTTGTTAAAAGCTTTCTGAAAGGCAGAAGCTACTTTTATCCTGTGATCTGGTTGAAGTGTTTCAGCATTACATGGCAGGAATGCTTCTCACACGATGGGCCTACTGACTGCTACGGACATAAAGCTCCAGATGTCATCGGCCTGCTCTTGTTGGGTCTCAAAGTATCTGCTGCTGGCTGTGGTTGAATAGAGGATACTTCTTTTGGGGGATTAAGCTCCTTGCAACAGTTAATGGATTTCTGCCTTAGGAATGCTGAATATATGCAGTTTCTCTGGTCATCAGTGGCAATCCTGAGGCATCACCTGTAGTATATGCTCCTTCAGAGTGTTTCTTTAGAAAATGCAGATTTAATTGGCAACATGTGTCTATATGAGTGAGTCTGTGGCTGAGTTGGGTCTGCCAGTCTGGTTTCCAGTGACACACTGAGACATGCAAGGAAGACAACATGTGGGTGCTGGAGCAGACTGAGGTTAGCTGGCTCTTACATGGGACTTTCTTCCTTTGGCCACATTTTGCCCTTATAAATACACACCCTTGGTTCCTGTCAGATTTCTCCTGAGGACTGTATTTGACTGAATTTCCTACAATATGTTTCAGGAGAAGGATATATTCTCCATAGCCAGCAATTTCCTCTGGCAAGCAGTAGCATGGATTTCAATGGGACTTCATGACTAATCACTTGTTCAGTCAGAGAACTAGTCCTGTGCTAACACTGTCTGTCTTAGGTGGGTCCGTAAGTCCCACCAACAAGATTCTGAAGTGTCACACCATTTTTAATCCACTTGTCCTAAACAGCTGGAAATTCATTTTTCCTTGATATGGTATAAATCTGGGAGGAGACAAAGACCACAACTGCTGTTTCTTACAATATCATTCACAGCTGATGTTATTAGAAAACTTGTTAACAACAGATAATTACTCACACAATTCACTTTTAACTTGCCTAGTTCACTGGAGTTGACTCTTGATACCCAGTGGGAGCAGCAGCTGGGAGGCCAGCCCCAACTTGTACACTCAGAAGCAGGAGGTCATCCTGCTAGTGTTTTTGATAGGTGCTTGGAAATTTCTTCTCGGGACTTTATTTCTTCAGGTGTGTATGTAGTTCAGCAGTCTTCACCTGGATATAACAGCCACCGCCCTCGGGTGTGATCCAGATTATAAAACCTGTTGTTGATGTTAATGTGTGCTAGCAGCCTTGCACAGCATTAAACCGGTGGTCCATCAGTTCTTGCAAATTCATTAGAGCTACTGGTATCCAGAGCATATCAGTCCTTGAGAAATGCTTATATAAGCTCTTCTTAGCACTTGTGTTTCTTCTCTTTTTTGGGGGAGAGAAACTCTTTCCAAACCTATAGAAACATACAGAGCTCAGACTTACAAAATTGACCCAAATGGGGCTTTTGTAACACTGGGAGGTTTTGCTCCACTAGGGTAGAGGCAGGCAAGTCAGTGAAACTGAATCAGGGCTGTTTGTCCTTGTCAAAGTCTCATGCGTCTAGGATGAAGTGAATGGTGTTATCGCCTCATGCAGACAAGGCAGAGCACAAATAAGCAACATGCCTGGTAGCAGAGATTTGTTGCTACAGTGTGACCTTGGCAGAGCATATAATGCTTGGGCGAGATGTGGGCTCAAATTCTTTGGGAATAAGCCGAATGAACAGGAGAAAGGATCAGTCCTTGGGCACGTCATCACCATCTTTGTATGGATGGGCTTTCTGTACAGCTTTTCCAAGAGTTTTGTTTTACTGAACTTCCCCTCCAGCTTCCTTTGCTGTTCCCTGTATCGCTCTACCTTTGGAAATTTCCTTCCTTCCCTGTTTTAAAGCCTGTGCTTGGGCTTGCAGCCAACCCTCTGTCCTATCTTTGTCTCTCTCCATCTGATCAAAACTATTCCATTACCCCCTTTATGGGCATATCAACACTCAGAACAATTCTGGTTCCTGGTTTTTAATACTGTATATGGACTTTTGTCCTGTTTCAGCATTTTCATCTTCAGGATACTCCTTCTGATGCTGCATGGAACTGTATCTGGACAAGCAGAGGTTTTTATGGATGATATACATGGCCCAGGCTCTCAAACCAGGAGACAATTCCCTGGGCAC
>JAUBOD010000159.1:917321-953565 GCA_032353885.1 Nothura maculosa
CCCTCGATCCTGGGGCATTTTGCAGTGGCAAGAGACAGCAAAGCTGTGAAGACTTGCTCTAAAGACTTGTCTGGATGTGGCATGGCACAGCCAAGGTAAGGAAGTCAGAATCCACTCTGCCTCTGCCTCCCCTGACATGCGCGGATAAAGGAGATGCTACATGCCCCACTACAACATCAAATCTTTGCAGCCACTTTTGGCCGTATCTTGTGCTTTCCTCCAGCTCCATTTTATGCATTTAAGCAACAAAAAATATACTAATGCTAATAATAATAAAAATTAAAAAATGGGGAAAAAAAAAGGTATGTTCAGCCTGGTGAGGGGCTGGAGCCCACTACACCCAGAACCTAAGCCATGGTTTATACTCTAACTGCGGTCTCTTGCAGCTTGCAGGAAACAACGCCCACGAGGATTTTTCTTGAAATCCAACACACCCTTCGACTGCATACTCACGTCTTGGGGCCTTGGATGATGTAACTGACCTTTAAGCCAACTCAGCCGCCCTCACCGCGTGCTGCCATGGGGTGAGCGGCGTGCTTGCCACACTAGGAAGCGAGGTGGTGACCACCCCTTGCTGAGAGGCTCTCCACCATGCTGCAAGCTCTAAGGGGGACAGCACTCGCACTGCTGCTCTAGCACTGGCGGTGATGGCCTCAGGCACCGACCCACAAAACCACACTGAGGGACTGGCAAGGAGCTACTCTCTCCCTTGCTCTCCTCACTCCTAGGCTCTCTACGGAACATTTCAGAGGAGCGGAAAAAAACAATTGCAAACCACCTTGGTACACCACAGGCAGGAAAGCAACTAATTTCCAACTCCTCTCTTGGTCTAGCCCCAACTCATTACAGAGGTGGCAGCTGCTGGGACCAGTATCTTGCCCAGGAGGCTTTGATTCCCTCAGACTCTTGATTCCACCTGCTCCGTGTTGGTTTTTGGCAGGCACTTGTTAATCAACAGAAGAGACCATGTAGACAGAGAGACCAGCTCCCTCGGCACTCTGAGATACCCTCACCTCTTGCTGTATTTCTAGGCTGTTCTTCACTACCAGGACCAATCAGATGTGGCACCAACTCTGTGCTCAGTACCAGCAAGTCCATAGGACACAACTGGACATACGGACTTCTGCTTGCTGCCCATCAGGAACCCTGCTCTTCCAGCACATCAAACAGCTTAACACAATGGTGGAGCTTTGGTTTATAGCCTTCTCCCTCTCTCTGTTTTGGCAAAGTCCCATTTGCTGGCAAATTCTTGATGGCTTCTGAACAAAACTACCCTGGCCCAGTCCAGCCATGAGGCCTCAGGCGCCACAGCCCTCCATCTGCCAATACGGCCCCTCTCTCTGCAGCTTTCCAAAGGGGCATGTGGAATCCAGTGCCCAGTGCTGCATGCAGTCTCTGCAGACAGCCATAGCCCCAAGGCACAGCAGGCCGGTGATGGGTAGGAAGTCGTGACACTAAGGAGGTAATAAGGCCACTGTACCTCATGACTGACTGATGGACCTGCCTGCAGCTCTTCTGAGACCGTTGGGGCTCTCTCCTCCCCAGCTTCTCCCAGCTTGGCCTCCTCCTGTGTGGGCCAGACAAGCCCACCGCTGTGAGGCTCAAGGGGGAGACACAACTTCATGCTCTCTCTTTCTGAGGACAAGGGGATGAGGATGCTTTTCCCAGAGAAAGCAGTTTAGTGATGCCAAGTGTCAGCAGCCCTTGAGAAAGGAGGAGGGACAGAGGAAGGAGAGGGAAGGTTTCTGAGGGAGTCCATGTGGGAAAGAGAATCACTGACTTTGGCTCAACTCTTCAGCTGGCTGGTACAGACTTCCCTTAACTCCATATTATTTAGCCGGCTGCAATGGGGATAGCCTAGGTTACTTTCTACTAGGTCCTCTGCCAAGAAGAGACAGGGACGAAAGTAAAGAGAAGGAGGGAACAGTGGGGCTAAAGGGAAAGAGGAGAAAAACAAAAGGGAAAAGAGAGGGAGGGAAAGGGTGGCCTTGCATTATAAAGGCAGAGTTCTAGTTTTTAAATACATCACGTAAAATACAGTGAGAGGGGTTAAAACTCATTATTGTTATCTTAAGCAAACTGGTAGCATTATTCAGTAGTTAGTAAACAGAACATTAAATCTCTGTCCAGCGTGTTCAGAGGGGTCAGAAAGGGAGAAAGGGAGGAAAAAGGAGGAAGGAGAGGCGTGGATATGTGTGTAAGGGGAGCAGGAACTCAGCCACTCTTCTGACTCCCTTCTCCAGTCCGCATTTTTCGAGCCAGGACGACTTCCTTGGAGACTCTCTTGCGATCACTGGCCAGCCCCAGGAGGCACATGAGGTCGATAAAGGCTGTGGTGAAGTTGAAGCGCCAGCCATACTCACTGGTGGAGTAGTCGTAGGGGAAGGTGTGGTGGTAGTTGTGGAAGCCTTCTCCTGCAAAACAAAATCAGGGAGAAAATGTTGCAGAGTTTTTAGTTAGGCCTTCCTTCAATTGACTTAAAGCACCCTGTTCCTGGAACAGACCATCATTATGGGTACCAGATAGACCTGCAGTGTATCTGTGGCAAGGCAGGAGAGGCTACTCCCATAACACAGATAGTCCTAATTCCAAAATCCAAAGGGCATCTCCAGAAGGGAGTAATGCAGATGGACTCCATTAAGTGTCCAAACCTACTCTGGAGGGTGTCAAGGCTGACCCCCTCAATAACATTCTCTGGGCTATTGCTTCTATTCACTGAATCTCTGCAGCTCAGATCCCTTCCTACTAAAATTCCAGAAGCAGATCCTTCCATGGTGGGAATCAATGGAGTCCCAGTGATGTACAGAATGCTGCAATGATTCAAACAAGCTGACAATCAAGGCTTGGGAGAACAGGACACAGCAAATGCTAATCTTGGAATGGCCAGCCTAACCTTGGAGATAATACCTTAGCATTTCTGGGGAAACACGAGAGATCTTGCTTGTCTCACACTCAAGCACCCCAAAATAATCCTGCTCCCAAGAACATATTCAAAGGTGCACTTGCTGCTGTGTTCAAGTTGATAAATCTAAGGCAGATAAGCAGGGACTGCAGCGCAAGATATTCAGCCTGGTAAATGGCACAGAGAGACCTTGCATCAAGGTAAATAAAATACTGTGTTTGAGATAAGAAGGTGCTAAGTATAGCAGAGTGTTTTCCAGCCTGGAGGGAGGTTGGGGCAAGTTGATAACCCCACTGCCCTTATGTACTCAAAAGCCATCCTGGGAAACAGCCCCAGAATGCAAAGGCTGCTGGTCTGGATGGGAGAGGTGTAGGTGGAATTGAGGACATCTGGATTCATGGGGCTAATCCATGTTGCAGGAACACCTGAGGTATTAACTCTTAAGTCTTCCTGGGCTGGGTTTTTGGGTAGTATAGATTGGCTGCATGTGATCTGCCCTTCACAGATCAATGATGTCTAAGCCACACTAAGAAGTTGGCCTCTCTTTTTCTACATACATATACAATCCAGCCACCAGCCTGCTGCATAGACATGGTGACCCTTTGCTCTTTCCTCCCCATCCAGCAGGTCAGCCCAATAGAACAGCTTTCTCTGCTCCACTCCAAAAGTATTAGAAGCCCCTCCAAGGGTACACAGGATCAATCCTAACCCTTAAGTCTGCAAGCAGGAAAAGACACAGACACTGAACTTACCTAGGGCTCCCAGGCTGACCAAGGGGTTCTCTCGTGGGTTGATGTTCTTATCATATGGTCGGTTGCCAAACATGTGAGCGGCACTGTTCACTAACCAGGTGGCGTTGAGCCCTATGACATAGCGCAGGATGGCTGGAATGAAGAAGCTGATGATGATAGACTCATCCCAGAAGCACCAGGGCACTACAGTGGGCAACGTGAAACACAGCAGCACCACTGAAGGCTTGTAGTATCTGGAAAGAAGGGGACCAAAAGTAAGCAGTTTAGTGGCAGAGGCACAGCAGGAAGAGCTGATTCAATCCCACCTTTACAGGGTTCATGCTCACCTCAGTAATATAGAGAAATCAAATATAGAAATACTTCATCCTTCACTACATCTTTTGCTTCTTGAAGACTCACAAGTCTTATCACTGGGCAGAAGACAGACTCAACTCCTGATTCCCTGCCCCAATCTTGCATATGCACAATCTAATATCCCTTTCAGCATGAGTCCATACACCAGCTGCTGCTTGTTGACCTGAACTGCCATCTGCTTCTCTGCTCTGCAGGGTCCCATAAAGGTATCTGCACACTGTAGAGTCTCATGGAAGATCCTTGTCATAGCTCCTCCTCCACAGCTTTAACCTGAGGTTGCAAATCCTTGCAGACTTGGCCTTGTGTTTCATATACCCTCCCAAGAGCAGATACAGCAAGAGACACTTCTCTCCCTCAAGCACCAGGTATGCAGAGCCTTTCATACTGGAAAGATGGGAATGGAAAGAGCCAAACCACTCAGATGAGATACCAGAAAATAATCAGGGTACAAAATGGAGGACAGACATAAACTTTTCCTGTTTCCTCTGGAACTGAGCTAGGGACCTCCTGAAAGAGAACAGTTACTGTACATGTTCAGCTTCCCACTCCACAGTCCTGGTAACAAGTCTATGGATCAGATGCATGTAGGGAGATGCTTTACTCAATACAAAGCCATTGTAGCAGGCAGAGGGTAAGCGACAAGCCACCAGGGCTCTGATTCATGCAACCAAAATCCCAATTCTGTCCCTGAGCACAGCGGTTTCTCCTGGCTAGCAGCTTTCACAGCTTAAGACACACCCCACACAAAAGGCCTCAATAAATCAAGAGTCCTTCTCAATGACTGCCTCTCTTCTGCCTCCATTTTCAGCCTCTCTTTCACCATATTTCTTCCAGGAAACTGATGGGAAGAGTAGGGAAGGCTGTTGTCAATAATATCTCCAACACATGTCCTGGAGGCACCCCGCAGGATGCCTCATAACCAGCCAAAGTGACAGGCTGGACAAGTGCAGGCAGTCATGTAGGTATTTGACAGCAGGAAGCTCAGCTTACTGCAGACAAGATGGTACAGGATAGCTGGGTGAAAAAGGCACATGGATTTTATATGGTAGCTCTACTTCCTGAACATTTTCTACAGGAGAAGTGAGTTCATACCATGGCAAAGGCTCAGATGGGCTGCAAGGTGCAACATCTTTCATGAGATGCCCTCAGTCCCCTTCATGCCAGACTCTCTTCCCTTAGAAATGCCTGGGCTTCCCAGCCCTCTTACAGGGTCCCCACTCCATTGCACACCAGGTTGGCCCGGGCCAGTCCTCACTGCTCACCTCCGTTGGAACATCACCACTTTGTCAGCCCTGACGTCGCTCAGGTCGAGTTTCTGGCCCTTCTCTATGACATCGGGGTGCTTGCGCACCAGCAGCCAGCCAATGTGGGAGAAGAAGAAGCCCCGCTTGGCATTGTGAGGGTCTGCATCTGTCTCGGAGAACTTGTGGTGAACACGGTGGTCTCGGACCCATTCGTAGATGTCATTCTGCAAGGAAACAGGAACAGAGAGTCAGGGCTAGAGTGTAAGGCTCTTTGAATTAAGAGCCCAACACAATTAAAGTACCTAAATCCCACAACCTTAGCCCATATTAGCCATTTTAGCTCTCTTCAGGATTGTGGGGTTGTTCTGATCTTTTTAAACAAAGAGACTGGACCTTCTTTGTTCCACTATTTTATTTCTTCAAAATCTGTGTTGCTTTTTGTGGGCATTATTTTCTCTCCTTTAAAAAATAATAAGCTTTGATCTACACATTCTCTACAGTGCCGTTGGTCAATTTGTTCCCCCCACCCCTACACCAGCCAGACTTAACTAGCCAGAAAGTGTCTTCTCCCTCACATCCTCTGCTCTGGTTGGTCACTTGGCCCCTGTGTCTGTACCAGCTGAGATTGGCCAATTCTGCCCCTTCCCTCTGCATTGACATTTTCCATGGGTCAACTTGCCTCACTTGCCCTAGTATTGCCCAATCAAATGGGACTGTTTAACTGGGGAAGAGTTTTCTTAAAGTTTTTTTTTTTTTAGAAATCAAATGTTCTAAAAAATTCTTCCTCTTTTGAAATAGAATAAACACACCCTTTCAATGACAATTATCACAAAATAACCCACCCCTTCACCCCTTAGAGAGTTCAGTTCAAGCCACAAAATCAATAGTTTGAAAAACGTCAAAGTTTTCATCACTTGTATTAAGAAATGATTGTTTTGGCTAGTTTTAAGAATTGCACCTAAATTCATTCACTATATTCATTCCTTTATACCAAGATTTCAATGTGCTAGAAGCCACGTATTATACTGTCCTAGAAAGCAGTAAACAGAGATGCCCACATTTTCCTACTTTCTGCATTCCACAAGAGGCTCCTTAATCTCATATGTACATGAGTTTTTCCTCAAAGCACCTAGAAGGCAGAGAAGCAGCATAATTTTCTCTGTCTTACACCTACAAACATTAAATGACTTCTCCTTCAACTGAGAAGAAATGATTGCATAGGCCATGCAATGAGACAGTGATAAACATGGAGCAGGATTCATCTCCAGCTTATATCCACATCCTGGGAATTGCTGCCTTCCTTTCTTCCAGCCCACCCTGAACATATCCAAGAATCCTAAGCTGCCACTGATGTCAGCTATAACTTGGTCACTCAGCATCGCACAGAAGAGAGTGGTTCAGTGGAACTGGAAGGCAAAAAGATTTAGAAAGAGCCACATACTGTCTCGATAATGGTATGGGAGCTGGTCACTCCTTCAGTAGCCAGCAGGCGTTCTCTGCAGCACCTCAGATAAGATAATTTATGGTGTTCTTTGGCTTTAAAAGTTACCAGCTGGATTTCAGAGTGGCTGCTACTAATGGCAATGAGGTAAATTCAGAATAAACTTTTTGATCTCATTGGAAATAACTACTAAAAAAAAATCCATGGGGCATGGTACTGAATTTCAGTAAAACTTGGGATTAGTTGCTATTGAAGCTGAAATATCTGTCCATCTCACAACTTTGTCTATCCTTATCCCCTACAGCAATAGCTCAGCAAATTCCCCCTCTGCCCTACAACCCTGCAAAAAGACAGTCTTTGTGTAGGACTGGCCAATACACAACAGCCCGTCCTCTTTCCTTGCTGAGCACTTGATCAGTAGCTGCAATCAGCAGCATCGTCCTTCCTGTTCCTTATGAAACACTCTGGTTTGGTACTAACAGGGAATATGATAGGAAACATCAACAGGACTGATGTTTCAGAAAGTTTTTTGAGACTAGAGAAAAGCATCTGCACCCTCTTCTGATTTTGTGACAATGAAATGACATCCTCTTGAGCTACATAGCGGAGAGAAACAGATGATGTCTCTGAAATAGCTGGTCCTCTTGGGCTTTACTCTTCTCCCCCAACGAAGCTGAAAAATCAGTTAAGCGCTCAGCACTGACTCCTTTCTGTGCACTTTCTTCTAGCAGAAAGTGCTCCAACCTGCCACATTCCTGGGCACTTCCTAGGACATTAGCAAGACTGTACAAAGCCCTTTTGAACATAGTTGGGTAGATAGAGTGCTTAGAGCTTTCTCTCACCAGCAGAGATTGGAGATCTCCTGGTTGTTTTTATGTACCAATCCAATTTGAGTTTTCACTCTAGTTTCTACCAAAGGGCCACCTCTGGTACTCTCTAGTCTCTAAGGACTTCCTGGTTTGCCTGCTTCATGAACTGTGAAGTGCTCTCATGTGTGGTTAAGCAATATCCTGAGGTGCTTATCAGCTGCCTGCAGTCACTTGGGCCGCTCTGAATGGGCCCAACCCTTCTCTCCTTGAAATGGCATTGCCCTGGGATGACTCTCTGGAAGCTAGTGGCAGAAGCTAACGACATGTTATAAGATATCATCATTCATACTGGCCACAGAACTGTGCCCTAAACGCATCATCTCAACAAGTGCTTGGTCCTTCCATGGCAGCAGTTGTTACAAATTGCTCTCAAAATGTGCAGATGTGTCCCCTATTTATTGCCAGTACAGTGAGGGAGAGGTGAGGCTACTCGAACAACAGGAGAGCCTTGACACTTCTAAGTGTCCTTCAAAAGACCTGAGAAAAAGCATGGGGAGACCATACCTCAAGGGAAGGGTACATTCCTGCTTTGGAGAGCTTTCCTACCTCTGAGCTTTCGCCAGCAGCCTTCTGCCACCTTGTTAGGAAGCTTTGTCCCAGGGTCACCCTCTCAAGGAACAAGGGGAGGACACTGAGGCAGACTCCAGCACTGGAGTGCAATGAGGAAAGGGTAGGTTGTTGCTTAACAAGGAGTAGCAGGCAAGGGGATTCTATCTTCAGTTTATGCTCAGTATTTGATACATGGACTGAGGACAGTGCTTCCTCTTGAGGACTGATGGCATGAGGAGGGTGCTTACCTGGAAGGCCACGGAATTTGCAATGGTCAAGAAGACTCGCAAGGGCAGTGTGGCTTTGTAGGAGCGATGGCTCCAGAGGCGGTGAGATCCAGCTGTTATTCCCAGAGCACTCACCAGGAAACACAGGACAGCTAAAGAGGAAAAGAAAGTGTGGGGACAGTTAGAGCAAAGCAGCCTGTTTCAAAGCTTCAGGCAAGTTCAACAGAAAGGCAGGTCTTCCCCCAAAGCTGTGCAGGCAAAATAGGAACATCTGGAAAGCTGACACTAGGGGAGTAAAATCAACAGTGAGTGCCCTTACTCCTGGACTATGCAAAGTAAATCATTTCAACTTCTCAGGTGTGACCAAAGGTAGAAACTCTCCCTTACAGCATTCATCACAGAGGCCAATCCTTCAGCATACTGTTATCTGACATGATGGAGGATGAGTAAAATTGTATAGAGCCACTGCTTCTACACTGCTCTGTGCTAATAGCCCTACCAGTTAGGCTGTTAACCTACTATGTTAACAGCCACCAAGGCACAGCTTTCTCACCATTCCTCCAAACCCATTGATCAAGGTCTTGCTGGCAATCAGAAGAGAGTTGTGTCTGAAGAGTAACTTTTGCCAGAAAGGAAGGGCAAGATGCTTGGCAGAAAATGGAGGTTATTCAGCAGTTGCTCTCCCCTGCAAACTCAAACACTGAGAGGGAAAGTGCACACATGACAATTCATCACCCTCCAGGTCCTTTGGATAAGGGAAATATCACGTTTCCCCATAGGACACTTTATTTGGTATAAACCTGTAGATTTCAGCCTATTACATCAATCATGCAAACAGCTCCTTATTCATATACGTAGGCCTATGGATAGAGTCTCCGGTATGCTTGACAACACCACTCAGTCCCACCAATGGCTCTAATCAACTTTATCTTGAACGCATAAAGGGAAAAAAAAAGGATAAAGGATAATAAAAAAGGATATTCTGTTAGAAGCTTGTCTGGAATCACAGATTTGAGACATCTGCAAGGCACTGTTGCCTTGTTCTTTTATTCAGAATAGCCCAGGGTTTATTTCCTATCATCTCCTGCTCCCTCTTCTTTCACCATATCACCTCCTTTTTGTTTTTCTGCATTTCAAGCCTAATCTCCTATGGGCTAAAAGCCAGTCTCAGTGGATTTAACTTCCTCTTCTGGCATTTCAACTTGGATAAGGCCGCCTCACTCTCACCCCACTGTATGACAGCCACCTTCCCTGTCTGCTGAGCTGACCACGACTTCCTGTCTTCTCCCTTGGCTTCCCCATCTGATGCCCAATCCAGGGCAAACCTCCAGCTAGCACATCTCTTCCTCATGCCACCCAAAGCCTCTGCAGCAGGATCTGACTTTTGCTGTAAAGCTCACAAAGCTGATCAAACCTGGAAGGGAAGAGGGGAGGGATGCTGGAGCAGGGTGTTCGGTTCATGTCTACCTTTGGCTTACTGACGGGGAAATATTTATTCTGGATATCTCGAAGAATATCCCGAGTCCAGTGACACTAACTTGAAGTTAGCTCATGGCAAGTTTGCTGTTGATTTTAGATTTTAAGACTTATTTTAAATCAATCTCTATCCACATAGATTCATAAAGAAAAAAGGAAAACCCTTGAGAAAGCACCTAGCATTTTACTCTGCTTTGCAGAACCTCTCTGGCCTCACACACTGCAATAACAAATTAACCCACTTCTAGACATTTCAGATGCTTCCTCTTAGTGGTAGCAGCATGACACACTCCTTATGTCCCCTAGACATAAGATGCTATACTCAGAAAATCATAGGTCATAAAAGCTCTGAGCAGCTTTCTAGCAAGTGAAGAAGTGTGAACACCCCTTTTGGTGAGATACATTTCTAAGTATGACAGCAACTTACGGCAGAGTAGAAGAATCTGTGTTTAAAACCCAACCTATATGGACACTGTAAGAAACACCAGACAGGAAGTCCACAGGAAACACTGACAGATGACAGTGGACTTTGAATCAAGGATGTTGGAGGCAACTTGCTGGGAAAAGACCTAGGCTTTCCAACTATATATATATATATGTATATATACTGGGACACCAGCTGACCCAGAAACCTGAAACCTAGTGTTTGCTCTGAGAGAAACCTTTATTTGGAAGAGTAACCATTGCTTTTGTGTGCCTTACCATAAAACAGTCATGGCCCTCATGCAAAGCCACTGTGGCCACAACTTTAATTTCATGCTGCCTTTCTTATTGCTTGTATGCTACAGCTGGTTTTTATCTAAGGAGAAGACATATTGTATGGCTCCCGTATGAGCTGAGTCTACATTTGAACATAGATGGTTCCCAAGACCTTTGAGGGTACTGGCTCCATCAGCTGTACCTAAGAGGTGTTGTGACAGTGACAATGACAGCAAGACAGCAGGAACAGGATATTAACAGCATGATTGAAAAGCCTGGTGGAAAACAGAAAAATCAAGCAACTTAATGACTCAGAGGACTCACTCCCACAAAAGGCACAATGATCATCATAGCTTAGGCAGAGAAGGAGCACTGCACATAGAAGAAATAAGAAAAGCTCCTTCAAGATCGTGTACTCAGAATGAGATTGGAAAAGAGGATGTAGTAGGTGAAATAAAGTAGTGCTGATAATCACAGCTTCCTTCTGAATTTGCCTCGAACTGGAAGACTAAGGCACTCCATCAGTGCCACCAGTTGAGATTTTAAAGCCACATTCCACACTATGACCTTAGCTGTGAAGTATCCAAGGAGCTCTAGATAAAAGATTGTCAATTCGCAGGTGATGTTGACAGTGACCCACTCAACTGGAATACAAAGAATTATGACTCCTGGCAGTAATATATACTCAGTGCTTCAGAAATGAAGCCCAGAATAGTTCAGATTCAGTAATGCCTACATGATTCACTGCCCTTCACAGCTTTGGGACATGGATTCAGACTTCTAGTTATGAAGGGAAGCCAGGGATGTTTGTCACCTGCAGTCAGCACCAAGAATGGTTGTATGGAAAGGTATCTCAGCTCCAGAGGGTGTCAACAGACTGCTCAGCAGGAAGGAAATCTACAGCTCTAGTCTGTTATGTCCTTGACACTCAGACCCTACAAGCTGTGTGGGTTCTAAGAATAGCAAGACAATTACTGTTTTGAAGAGAAAGATAGCTAGGGTAGGAAATGTATGCAGGCTGCGTTAGAAGGGAACAGTGTTTAGAGGGAGCAATTGGAGCTAGTGCTGCTAAATCCTAATTTCCCTGTGTGACAGAATTGGAGCTCCCTCCTGGCACTCAGAGGAGCAGTGTGCTGCCGGCTAATTAAGCCTGCAGATGATGCTAAGCGGAGAGGTGCTGCCAGCAGTAGCCTTTATGGGAAAATAGCAAGGGACTTCTGTAAATATTGGCTGGATGCATCCCTAGCAGTACTGCAATTGTTTTCTTCATTATTGGCTGCAGTTTTTAGATTGCGAGAGTTACCTAATTTATCCAGCAGGATTCTTTTTGGTCCAAAAATGATGCAGCAGCAAGAACAAGGAAAAAGAAAAACAGTATCACCCCATTTCTTCTACTACTGGCACTGCTGGGAGCTGGGGCTCTATCAGACAACTAAGCCAAGAGAAATCATCACTATTTTATAGTCACTTTCGGTCAGTCTGACAAGGGTTAATACAAATGAATCGGTCTGCTGCACCTGAGGGCCAGGAACCTGCAAATCATGTTTCCAGGGAGGATGACAGCAGAGAGAAAAGAAACAGTCAGTCGCCTTTGCCTCCTGCCCTTTTGGACTCTGCTCCTTTTGACAAATGACACGAAGTGTTCCCATGACAAGTAAAGGCAAAATTTTGCCAAATGCAGTGGGGAAGGCAGTAAGTAAGAAAGGAGCTGGCTAAAGAGCAATAGTGTGGAAGGGCTTGGAGCGTTCTGGCTACGATGAGATCTCACCTGATCAGCAACCCCAGCTCGTTCTGGGAAGCTCTGTACCAGAGAGAGATCAGGGGATACAATGGACACAGCAGTGAGAACAGCAAACAATGATGAAGGCAGGGCTGGAGAGCCTGAGAGACAAAGAGGAATTAGCACACAGAGAAATGAAAACAAAAGAGGACACAGTCACCAATACAACTGGTTTCAGAGAGACGGGAACATCAAGAAGATGGTACTCGGCATGAGGAGGGTAAAATCAGGGATTTCTGCTTATAAAAATATAGCAGATAGATCATCTACCAGACAACACAGCTGCTCACACCATCCCTAGAGAGAGCACACAGGGCCCTGGTACATATATCCTAAGGAAGGGATGATCTGGAAATGAAGGGCAGCCCCCAGTCCAGCACTGGGAGAACTGCTCTGCCAAGAACCGATGGTGTACCATTGGGAATGGTACAAATCTCTGCACTGCCTTGTCCTCATGCGTGAAATGGGAACTGTAGTCCTATCGTTGATAACAGGGCTGCTGGGAGCAGCAGGTTACTAAGACATAGTCACAGAGGCCTTCTATATCCCAGGGAAAGGTATGATTTGAGAAAGGGGAAGTACAAGAAGAAGCAGTATCCATGTCCACACTCATGCATAATGGACTAATGGGTGACTGTTTGGGCTGTTGCATGCAAAACCAGCTGGTCCTTTCCCACAAATGCTATAATCCAACGCAAGGAGCTTTAGCCAGCCCAAAAGAGTGCAGCTCCACCAAACTCCAGGCCTTCTCCCATTCCCAGTTCTCACAGCACTTGTTACTCCAGAAGCCACCAAGGAATCACACAGTGCCTCACAGTGGCAGGACCAGCATCTGGCTTCTTGCATGAGAGCTCTATGAGCAAGGGTAGCAAGAGGATTTGGGGTCAAGAAAGTAGGATTGATTCCTACAAAACTGCCCCATAAACATCCTGAACAAGCATGTGATTGCAAAGACACTGCCTCAGAGGCACTTTGGTGACAAGAAAGGTCTTAGCAGAATGCAAAATAGCATTAACATTATTGAATCAAGAGGCTCAAAATCAGTTCAGGTATTTCAGGGGATCTCAAGCAAGAAGGGTTGGCCTGATGCGGAAATCATAGCACATAATGCCAGCTTGAACCAAAAGTGGGTCACCCAGTTCATCTTGTCCCTCTTTGTCTGAAGCCCTGAGGATATTTGGTCTGGGGCTGGACAACCCAAGTTGTGAGTATGGTGCATGAGACACCATCACCCACCTTGCAGCACAGAGCCCAGGGACAAGACTTCCCACCGCTCAGAGCAGTACTGGGAGCCTGGGAACACTCCTCCAAGGACATGCCGAGGCTGCACGTTCTGCCCAGCTCTGCCAGACCCAGGAAAAATAAGTACAGGGCACTCTTGGAGCCTGCCAGGTTTTCACATGGGAAAGACTCAGCAAAGCTTCTTTCACAGTGGCCTGCTGAAAAGCCACGCTGTTTCTTCTGTTGCTGTAGCCAGCCTTTGATTCAGTTTCCCTCAGTAAAGCTTATCCCCAAGGCCTTTGCCTGTGGGAGATTTGGATGACCGGAGAGGGAAAGACTCAGTTAAGCCGTGTTGAGAGGCTCCAGCTGCAATGATCCCGGCTCCCAGATGTTGGGAGGAAAGGGCAATAGGCCCAGGAACCCACCTGGTCAAGGTAAGCAGGAAGAGCATGAGGCTCCAGGTGGACCCCTTCAAGGCCTGTCTGCAGCTTTGCCAGGCTCTTCCTGCGAGATGTTTGCCAGGGCATGGGCTTACGGCTGCTTCCAGCTCCCAGCTGAGCGTTCTGCAGGAGCACACTGGAACCAAGTGCTTTGCCATGGTGCCAGTAGGCCTCAAATGTGACCGGCCCTTTTTGTTTCAACAAGGCCCATCTCACAGGCAGGGGCTGGATACAGTCTCTGGACCTCCCCACAAGGAACAGTTTAGCTGCTCCAACCCCCCAAGAGGCCACACAAAACCTCACAGAAAGCGCAGCCCCCCAGCAGCTTGGGCCCTGGTCCCAGCTGCCTTTCAAACAGTCACGGGAGAAGTTTAGTTCCTACACTGGGCAAGGGCTCTAAGAAAGGGGAGTTTTGTCTAGCTACCTTCTGCTTGGCTGTGCTTTCCGTTGGAATTCCCTGCCTGGACAGCCACTCAAGCATTTTTTTATACTTTTCTCTGCTTTTTTTTCTGCTGCTTCTATTTACTTTTTGAAAGTTGTCAGATTAATCTATGCTTTTGGAAGAAAGATAAAAGACTGAGCTTCAGATTGAATTCTTGCCTTTCACTTTCAGCACAATTGTATTTTGCCTCTTCCCTCACAGAGGCAGAGTCCCTGCAGGGCAGACATCCTCCCTTGGAAAGAACAGTAATGGTAATTTTGAGGTAGTAGCCTCACTACAACTGATATCCTGTACTGTGCCTCCCTATCAACCCCTGAATACGCTCTTACTAGCAACTTTTTTTGTGACTCTTGGGGATCTTCACTCTGCTCCATCATTTTTTTTTCTGTGCTTCATCCCAGAGGTGGCTGCATTTTAAGCGTGGCTTTCTTCCTGAGCTTTGCAGGCCACACTTAAAAATTCTCCTCGCTCAATATCAGAACTGTTCCTGGATGGACCCAATGTTCCAGAAAAATGGGCCGGTAAAGCTGTCCCCACTTCTCCCACCTCTCATTGTAAAAGAGGACCCTTGGATGCCAGCAAGGATAGATAAAACAGGTAGAAAGATCCCTCAATATCTCATCTAATGTCCGTGCATCAAATCTGCTCTTTAACCACATAGTTGCCCGTTGAATCTTTCCACAGTGACTTTACAGCAGACACTAGCGAGCTCTGCCACAGTTTGCTGTGGCTGAACAGTTTCTTCCAGTGGAAGACCTCCATTTCCTTCTTTCTCTTCCTTGAGTCCCAGGGCCTGGAGTCAAGAAAGACACAACAACGAGGCCTGCAGATGCAAGGAAACAAGTAGAAGTATGTACTTACCCCACGCCAAGGTCTGGATCTTTGCATAAGGTATCAGTATCAGGCCTAATATGCCCCCCAAATGCAGCAGGCTCATGAGGATGATATTTCTCCAGACGTATCGCAGCGGGGGCTTGGGACCCTCCTTCTCACGGTAGGTGTCATCGAAGATATCATCCACCGTGCCACGGTCTCCTGCCAGTTCCTCATGGTTGAGGACGGCCTTCTCCTTGACGGCATGCCCGTTCCTGCTCACCAGAGAGGTGAGGGTGCCAGCAATGGCAGCGGTGTGAACAGAGGAGAACTCCTTGGAGAGGCGGCAATGAACGTTTTCAAGAAAAGAAAAGGGGAAACAGAGCAAAATAAGAAGTTAGTGGTTACAAATGCAGGGAATTCAAACATGCAACAGTTGCTGTGGCAGTAGCAAGTCTTGGAGACTGTGGCTTTCTTGCAGCTTTGCTGCTAGCACCGAGATCAGCTGGCTCTAGCTCTATGGAGTGATGCCTGTGAAAGGACTAGGTCTGTTCCTTTGCTGGGAGGAGCTGAATATTGCACAGGGTGCAGAAAGTAAAGCAAAAGCCCTGAAAGCCATTTTTTCCACCACTGACTTTGATGAGTTCATTTGTAGGATGCAAGGATTTAAATTTTCCTTCAGTTTTATTTGCGGACATTTTTAGGTGGGCTTGCATTATGGGCTTGTGTATAAGCAGACAACTTAGACAATAAGATAAAAGAAATATTTTGAATGAAGAAAGAAGTGGGAGAGAACTATGATCTAAAATAGGATTTTGTTTTAAATCACTGGGCTGCTCCTGATTCTACATTCTCATGTCACCCCATTTGTAATCACTAGGGAAAGAGCCGACATCTCTTTGTGGTGCCTCTTCATCTCCCTGTGCCTCACCATCTGGGGACATGGTCAGACCAATGTGCTTTGGGATCAGCAGAGGGAAGCTGATGAGTGGTTATGCTTCCAGTTAGACTTGTAGTTCCTAGGTCATGGCTGGCGTTTTCCCTCTTTTCCTCCTCTCTCACTTTTTACCCAGGAGCAAGCTGAGGCACAAGGAAGAGAATCCTTCAGGCAGCCACTACCCAGCGCACCAACAGGAAGACTTAAGAGTCAAGTTCAGTTGCTCTCGCTCCCGGCTCCCCTCCTGTAACCAGGATACAGCATTCCCTCTCCACATGCTTGTTTGCCCTGGCTGAGTGACAGGCTGCCTGACCAGGCATGCGTGACGAAAGGAGCCGGCAGGAATGACCCTAATAAGACAGGTCATTGAACCCCGAATCACCCATTTCCATCTCCACAATGATAGTTGCAAGTTTACTGGTGCTTGTAGTCTTATGTTGGGTCCAAATCCAAGCACCTGACCAGGCTCGATCTCAGCAGTGTGGAGCATATGGGATGTGAGCAATGGAAGGGCTGGATACCGCCATCCCCCTCACGTGCCCTCTTGGGAACCAGCCTTCATGGTGCTAGTGCTGTAGTGCCCTAGTGCTGAAGGAGCCACTGCCTCCGCACGCTGAAGGGCAGCAGAGGTTGGACCTAGCAGGAACGGGAGAGCCGGGATCACTGCAGTGACCTTGGCAAACCCTGGAGTCTGCAGCTGGGGAAAGTTCACTTCCCAACTGAAATCCTTCCTGAATTAAAAGCCGATTTACCTCCAGGCATCTGGAATTCCTAAAAGACCACTGCTCTGCCCTGGCCTAGTTTCCTGAGGGAGGCATTAAAATCAGGCCAGCCAGCTTACGTGGCCACCCCAACTCCTCCCTTTCCCAAGGGTAGAAACTAGAGGCTTGTAGACATACCTTCCTACAGGGAGGAGCTGGGAAAGCTGAAAGATCCCTTACACTCGGTAAGCAAAATCTCTGTATAGGAAACCCTATAAGCTTTTTCTTCTAAAATCACAAGTTTGAAAGGAAAATAAAAAAGATGTTCAGTATCCCAATACTCTCAGTAAATACAAGTGTTGAGCTTGGAACCTGCCCTCTCTGCACCCTGGCTATGTCTCCCTCTCCCTGCTTTTCGAATTAATGCCAGTTTTGTGGGTGTGATAGTCTGAGCTCCTGGAGATTTTATTAGCAATTCTGAAAAAAAGAAGCATGAGAAATGACTTCTAATCCAGTAATTAGGACAGTAAAATTCCTGCCCATTCTGATGTGTCAGATACTCTCATCTGATATTTTGGCAAAAAGGCAGAATTGTCTTCCTTGGCTGGAAGACAATCTACCAAGAAGACCTAAGACTTGTCTATGCAGGAAAAATTCCCAGCAGAGATCTAGTGGTATAATTAGAAGGATAACACTCCCCATATGGATGTGCTGATTCCAGAGCAAGAGTGCGGGGTTGGAGTTGCATTTTTCTCCTCTGTGGCAGCTTATGGCACTGTCAAAGTTACACAGGAATAAAGGGAGAGGACAGCACAAAGAAAAGAGCGGAGAGAGAAAAGGCCTCTTCTCAGAGAGCTGGAATAGTCGCACAGGGAATGCTATCATAGCTGTGCTGCTAGAATTACACTGATACAAACTGGTCTCATTTCTCGCATATAGACTAACCTTAAATCAAAGGGCTGTAAAATGGCTGTAAACCTCAGCTCCACCATTACAGACATGGTGGGGGGAGGACGGGGGGAAGAGGGAGGGAGCCAGTGGGCAGCTATTTAGCTGGAGACCAGGGAAATGAGCAGGAAAGAAAGAGGATTTTATCCCTTCACGGCACTAGTGGCTCCCACTGTTTCTCCCAAGAACTATGGGATGGGGGATTGATTTGGGGGCTAGAGCTGTGAGGGGGAAGGGGTCAGGCAAATCATTTTCAGGAGTTTTCCCTCATTTTGCAATGATTTGGCAGCTCTCATCTGCAGAACAGATGTGTTCCCCCCGTCCGCCCCCCGCACATACCCCACCAGGGTTAAACACTCCATAGGTTACCCTGGCAAGCAGCCAGGCTACACAACCAACTGGAGCTCGGAGGCTCCAGCCTTGGCTCAGCCTGGGGCCCCCGGGCACTCAGTGTCTGGTCCAGCGTATTTGAATGTGCCCAGTGTGACCCACAGACAGGATTCCCACAGCCTTGAGAACACACAAGCCTAGACCAAGAAACGTAGCCTGAGCACACTGTTCTTGGCATCCATTACAGAGAAGAATAGGGAGTAAAATTCCTCACGCCACAGAGTCTTTGGAAGGTCACAGCACCTGCACCAAAGCACAGGGAGCGATCCCGTGTGCTGGGAACAGGAAAGGGAGCACAGCTGTTATTTACCTCCTACTCAGCATCTCTGGAGGAGAGGCAGGAGGAGGATGCAAGAAAAGAACATCAGAATCAGCCCCTGCTTCTCACAGGCAAAGGGGGAATTTCAGGAGACACAGAAAAAGAAAAAAAGGGGAGGAAAAAAAGTCTGTAAAGATCCAACAACTGCCTATCTTCCTGTTGCTGGGTCATTATTCAATCCTTCCTATGACCGAAGTGGGCTGTTCCCCCCGCCCCGCGCTGCACGTTCTGCTCAGCGAAGGCAGCGCAGACACAATCATCCCTCTCATCTGGGCAGCTCGAGCTGCTGCTTTCACCTTGTGCCTGTCCTAGAGACGCGCCACGCTGCAACAATTGGGTTAGGAACGCTGAAAGAAAAACCCTTTCTTATGAAAGAAAAACCCCTCAATCTGAGCGTTACCAAAAACCACAATACATCCTGGCACAAGAAACCCTCCCAAACGACGCTTACCAGAATGCTTGGATTGATGTTTTTAAAACCAGCCTGTATTTTAATCTCGGTGTATTCCAGGGCACTCCCTCTCCCTTCCCAGACCTTCCCTGGGGAGATAATCCTAGCGGCGGATATTCCTGCTTCATTCACTGGCGCCCCATGAGGTTTGAGGGATGTCTCAAGCCAGCCCCAAATACCTTTGCCTAGTGACACACGCGTGCACGCGGGCAGACGGACAGATAAAGCAATAGATGGAAATCTCCCCATAAAAGAACAATCGAACAACCCGTCATTAAGTGAAATCGCCGAAGAGAGAGAAAAAAGAGAAAAAAAAAAAAAAAAAAAGGAAGGAGCGAGGGCTGCACAAAGAGCTGAGCGCAGCAGCATCGCGAGGCGCGCGCGGCCGCGCAGCCCCCGCGCCGCTCACCTCCTCCTGCAGCAAGTGCGCAGGCATTTGGCGGCCGCGCTGCGTCCCAGCCCCCGGCTCTGGATGCGCGGCTGCTCGGCGGAGCTGCGCGGGCGCGCAAGTCCCCTGGTTGTGGATGTGCTGCTCGGCGGAGCAGCGCGGGCGCGCACGTCCCCTGGTTGTGGATGTGCTGCTCGGCGGAGCTGCGCGGGCGCGCACGTCCCCTGGCTCTGGCTGTGCTGCTGTCGGCGCGGGGCCCGGCGCGCTGTGCAAGCGCTGGGGCGGGCGGCGCGCGCTATTTAAGCGGAGCCCCCCTGGCCGCGGCTGCTTTGCGCTGCGCTGCGCTGCGCTGCGCTGCGATGCGATGCGATGCGCGGGGTCAGCGCGGCGGGCGGCGAGTCGCGCAGGGGCCCGGCTGCCGGCGAGCCCGCCGGGGGGCGGGACGGGGGCGGGCGCCGGGAGGATGCTGAGGAAGAGGAGGATGGCGAGGGCCAGGCTCTTTCATGATGCTTGCTTGCTTTTTTTTTTAATTCTTTTTTTTTTTTCCTCCTTTTTTTTTTTTTTTTCTCTCGCCCTCCCCCTCGCCATCCCATTGGCTGCGGGAAATTTGGTGCCACCTCGGCCTGCGCTCGCCATTGGCTGGGCGCAATCTGCTGTTCGCTCCCCGCGGCGCGCAGCCTGCGCGCCCGCGCAGCGCCCGCCGCCGAGCGCGCCCCGGGCTTTGTGTGTGTATGTGTGTGTGTGTGCGCGTGTGCGCGCCGCCTTTGTGCAGCGCTATAGACACCTAGGAGCCGTGCATCCCTACGGGAAGCAGCTCCCGTGCCCACCGGAGAGGCAAGTGGCTCCGCAGGGCTGCACATGTCGTGTAGGCGAACGCTCTGGGAAACACAGGCTGGGCCTTTCCATGTCTTAAAATTTTTAATTCTGGCCATTTTCCACTGTCTCCTTTTAGGAGGCGAAGGCTTGGGAGAGATGGGAGTAAGATCAAAGGAAAAAAGAAGCACCGTCTGCTGATGAGTAGCTTTGCAGCCCGCCCAGCAATGCCAGCGAAAGGGAAATCCATGCTTTTCCAAGGAGACTTTCACCATCAGGACCTAGTGAGACCTAGCTCTTTTACAGAAAGAGCTGCCCATGGCAGAGCCACGTGGATCTGCTCATGTGGAGATCCCTGCGTGGTCTCCAGGCCAGAGCCAGAGCTGGGCAGCAGCAGAGCCTGGAAGGCCTTGTCATCTCACCCTGGTGCCATTACCCCAGCAAGGGGGATATTCCTCGCCCACCTTCCGAGGAATTCCCTAGCTGAATGGGAGTCCCATATTCAAGTGTCCCAGGCAAACATATCATGCTGTCCCAGCCCCTATCCCTTGGCAAGGGGAGATGGCTCTGGCGACACGAGGGATGCAGAAGGACAACCAGCTCCTGGCAATATCTGCCCCCAGGCTGGTCCTGCTCAAAAGCCCTGGGGCTCATTCCGTGATAGCCGCAGGAGAGAGCGGTGTTGAAATCACTGGGAGGGAAAAGCGACAGTGGAAACTAAGAGCAGCTCAGCAGCTCTCTGCAGTTAAACTGGCCAAAAAAGGGGAAAAATGTCTCTCTGTTTTTCATATTTTTTGTCATGTGTGAATAGATTTGAAAGGTGCCTGTGCTTTAGTTATTACATTAGGAGCTTGAGTTTTACCTGTTCTCTGAGACAGGGCATTAAAGCAAAGAGCCCACAGAGCGTCCTCAACAGCGAGAGCTGAGAGGAATCAGAAAGGGAATTTTAACTGTATCTTCTAAGACTCTTTGCTAAGTGTTTGATTACCCACACTGATGGCTGCTGAACTGCAGGGAGAAATGATGCTCTGCTTAAAGATTCTATCTGATTCCTGCATGAGCATTGGAGCAACCATAAACTGTGCTAGAAACTACATTAGGGAAATCAGACTCCTGCTATTTCCATGAGAAAAAAAATAAGAAAGAAAATAAAGATAAAATAAAAGGGGAGAGGGAAATCTTATTGGAAAAAACAAATCAGGAGCTCATGCCACCTGGAGGACATAATTCCAATGTGAGGAAATAGAGGAAGAATTGGAAATGTTACTGTTTGGTGAAAATAAGCCTTTGGGGGAGTCTGCAGTTTGGGAATGACTCCAGCTTCACAGTTTCACAGATCCTCAGACCCACGAGAGCCTTTGCTTTCTCACTGATTCTATTCCCCAGACACAGACCATGGCTAAAAGAGAACTTATAGAGCAGCTAGAATTTGCCACCTTCTAAAAATAACATTATTTCTGGCTGTTCCCACAAGACAGGGTTGAGTTTTATGAACATTCCTTTACCAGATTATCTTGAGACTTGACCGCCACATTTTTTTCTTATTTAGAGAGAAAGACAGATGTGAACCACTTTCAAGGTTTGGCTCGCCTGGCTGTTTCCTACGTCCACAGGTAGCATGTTGCTGATTAAAAAAAAAAGAGAGGAGGCCTTGTCAGCATAATCTGCTCCTCCAGCTATTATTTTGATCACTTTTGAAATAGCTTAGTGCTCTTGAACATGGCCATGAGGTGCAGGCGTTGACATCTTGGCAAGACATGTGGCCTAAGTTACTTTTCTGGTGCTTGGATTGCACAGATCCAGCTTGGATTGCACAGATCCGACCTTGCCTGGCAAAGCGGCTCTGCCCTTTGAACGCTGCCGGCTGCGGGCCCGGGCGCAGCGGCTGCATCAGCCACGTTATGAGGCTCCCTCTCGTGGAGAGCAGCTGCTGGCCTGGACTGAGGAGCCGTCCTGCACCCCGGGCATCCCTTTCCTGCCAGGGTGCAGACTGTGCCCGAGGTGCTCGGGCAGCTGGTGGTACCCGACACCTTGTGTGACACGTCCCTGCCCCACTGAGCATGGGCACTGCAGTGTCCAGGCTGCAGGGTCTGGCCTGGGTGGGCCACCAAAGCTTCAGATGGAGCAGCCCTCAGGCTCTCCAGACCTTTCCAGCTCTCCTGTCTGGATCCCCAGACAGGAGGAATCAGCCAAGCCACGAGCTCCCGTGTGGTGGCTGCAGCCTCTGCTGCAGAATTCAGCCACATTAGCGTGTTGTTCAATGCTTGGGACAAAAGGAGGGTCACTGGCCAGCTCCAGTAAGGTGCCTATTAGAAATTTCTGATACGGACACAGCACTAGTTAAACTGGCTTCTTCCTGTGACAGTTTTTGTCTCTTCAGACAGAGTTTTCTTTTTTTCTTTTCTGCTTTGGTGTCCAGCAATGGAAGCACGTCCCTAGTGGAGTTCACTTCTTAGCAAGGATTCAGCTTTACTTACCCTGCCCAGGAAACTGATTCAAG
Source organism: Nothura maculosa (assembly GCA_032353885.1). Taxonomy (NCBI): domain Eukaryota; kingdom Metazoa; phylum Chordata; class Aves; order Tinamiformes; family Tinamidae; genus Nothura; species Nothura maculosa. The sequence goes on from JAUBOD010000159.1 coordinate 939,978, forward strand.
CTTTCTGTGTCTTGTGACAGCCACTTCATGTCATGGTCCTTCATAAATGAGCTGATGCGGTGCCAGGGGCCCTGCCACTGGGCTCTGCACACAGGCAGCACGGAGCAGGAGCTGCAGCTGCATCGTCCCTTAGAAATGCACGGTGAAAATTGAAGGCTGCTTTCACATTCACATGTTGTGTGTTTTCCAAGGATTCATGCTATGGCCAGAGCATTGGGGTAATGCAGGACCCTTGCAGAGCACTTTTTGTCTCAGGGTCTCAAAATGGTTTATCAAGGCTGGAGAAGCTGAGGCACAAACCAGCAGTGAGAGTCACTATTTAAGCGACTAAGACATTATTGGAGAACAGAGCTCAAATGAGAAAGAATCACTCCATTCCTCTCCTCGGCTGTGCTATCCAGTCTGATTTTGCTGCCATGGTGCCAATGCCAGGATGCATGTAAAAAAGCAACAAGGCCAAGCTAAAGACTTTGTATCAAAACATTTTCTTCTGACCGTCACCCTTGCAAAAAAATTTGCTTTTCCAATTCAGCAAGAAGTTTTGCAAGACGATTTCCTCTGGTGTTGACACCTTGGAAATTTTAATGACTATCCTCATGCTCCCTTCAAAAAATATGGGAAAAACCCACACACATAAAAAAAAAAGCTTGCTGTAAGAGTTTTGCAAGATTTGTTTCAAATTGTTTCTTTAGCTTCTTTTACAGCTTTCCTTTTTCTTCTATTTCACTGCTGAAAGTTGAAAAAATGAAGTAGAAAATTAAAGAGAGATGAGACAAACTGAAAACTGGAGAAAGAGCTGAACTCTGCCCCTTATCCGTCTGCCAAAACTAAAGGTTTGCAAAAATTATCTAGGACTATTTTCTGCATCTCTTGCATTTTTTTATGAAGAAATGTGAAGCAATTCAAGCATTAGAACTTTTTCTAAAGATAGGAGCATCACTCCATGGGCCTTTCATCCAAAGAGAATTGCAGGGGTTTGTTTATTTATTTGGTCATTTCACCAAGTTTTCTTTCTTCCTCCTCCCTCCTCTAAGAAAAAAATCTGCCCTCCCGGAGGGATCTATCCATACCTGCGGGTAGGTGCTCCCCGTGGTTCATCTCTGCCTGCCAGCAACTTCAGAGGTTAATGGTTCTCTAGTTTTCGTTAGGGTTGGTTTCTGCACGCATTGTGCAGGTTGTGCATTGCAGAGAAATGAGGTGCTGGCCCGGAATGAGTCGAGGCAAGATCTGGCTCAGAAAATCAGAGTTCACAGTTAATCCCTGCTTGAGAGATGGATGATGGCAGCAAGCATTCAGGATTCTTGCTCATAGGAATTCAAATATCAGGGAATCAAATCCACAGGTCAGCAGATCTCATCCTCTTTTAGTTGCTTTCTTTCTGTGTTGTCTTTCTGCATCTGCTGATTGCGTATTATATTTTCCTGCCTTTTTCCTCAGCCAAGAGAGCTAGCAAATGACTCTCCTTTTTGAAATGGAATGCTAAGGTCTTTGTGTAACCACCAGGCTCCAGAAACTGGGACTTGAAAAGCTAAGTATCATAGTGTTTATTAGAATTTACTTTTGCAACAGCTGACTTCATCTTGTTTGCTTACTTGCTTTCTATCGTGTCTCCCTGTCCATAAACATCATCTGTAACTTCATAAATTCAGTGGATCCCACATATCCCTGAAGATCTCCTGCTCCATCCTTGGCTTAGCATGTTTAGCATGTGAACTCGTGACCACCTGGGCGCTGCAGGGTGCACATGCTGCTCAGGAGCTCCCAGAAAAGCAGCGCTGGCCAAACCTCTATTCTCTTCCTGTGGGATCACACAGGCCAAGGGGAGGCCACCGTATTCCTGTCCGCATCCAAAAACCAGTGTCAACATTGTGTGCAGCTCAGTGGGTGGTAGAGGGCAGCAGAAGTGACTGGGGTCTCATTGCCAGGGTCACAGGAGAAAGCAGATGTAAGGCAGGTGATGGCCCATGGCTCCAGGCTGTGACCAACGTGGCTAAAGTCCCTGCAATGCTGTTATCTTATCAGCACCTAGAATTAGGCTGATGGCAGCCTGATGACTGAGATAGGGCGCTTATCTCCGCACTTTGTCCCATCCCTTGCTGCCCAACTCGGTGCCAGGCCCCCTACCCATCCTCCTGCCCTGCTGTTACCCCAAGTGCGCTCTGCTCCCAGTCCCGGGCTGCCAGCAGCAGGAGCCCAGCCGGGATTGTCTAACCACCGTGACACAATGGGCACCATTGTGGACTCTGGATTTTTGTCCTCGTTAAAGATGACCTCACAGCCCACCCCTTGGCCACTTCAGCCGGCCCCTCGGGACTCTGAGGCTGCCTGTTTAGTCATGGTAAATAAATTGGGAGGGGAGGGGGAGAAAGGGATGGGGGGAGCAGAGGAACACAGCAGGCTTTGTGCTGCCTCCCCCTCTTCAGCGCTGGTGCTTTCTGGTGTCTTTCTACCCACATCAGACACGGCAGGCCAGGTGCCAAGGGACCGGCATGCCGAGCGCTCATCCCCACATTCCCTGGCCTGTGCTGGCTGGCAGCAACACCCCCCGCCACCCCTCACAAACTGAAGCCTCCCCCCTGTAAGATGCAGCTTGCCTGGTCACCCCCGTGTCTTCTTTCTCCTTAGGCTGTCTCTCCCTTCCTTTCCACACCTGCAGCCTGCACTGCGTGCCCCTTCTCTTTAGGCTGGGCCCATCCTCTCAAGCACCCGCATCACCCGTGCTGTGGAAATGCCAAGCAGGGTCTGGGGGAAATGGCAGCCCCTGACCCAGCTTAGGTGGCCTAGGCAGTGCCCCTCTGCCTCCCGCGCTGTGATGCCATCCGGGTTTGGATGACACAGGCACATGTGCCAGCTATGCTGAGCTCGGGTCTCCATCACCTTGGGAGAGGGGTGATGCTGGGCTGCTGGGAGCAGCTGATGCAAGGAATGCAACCCTAGGTGCGTATCACCTAGATGCATATTGCCACACAGTCAGGAAAGGGACAGATTCCAGCAGCAGGGAAGGATGATGGCACAGCTCAAACCCATCCCCATGGCTCTCGTGTTACCTGGGGGCTGCTGAACATTTCTAAATTGTTCCTCGTGGGGACTCTAAACACTTCTCCTCCATCTCATTAACCCTAAAGAGCTTAATTTCTTTCTGAATAGTATCCTTGACTTTGAGTAAAGATTATATTTAGCTGCTTTTTCATAGCACCATTATCTTTCTCATAGGTGAAGTGATAGTGTTGTCTATTTTCTGTCAATCCTAAGGACATCTGATGTGCATTCAGATTTCATGACCCAGTTTGCAAACAGCCACCAGCCAGCACTTGGCAGGAGGAACATGAAAGTGACTTTCCAGTTTGCCATGTTGCACAATTGCCATTGCAGTTGTGCCTCCCCACCGGGAGGGGTATTCAGTCTTTGGAAGAGAAAGAGCTAGACAAATGCAAAGGCTAGAATGGGTGGCAGCAGTGCAAATCATCCATTGGTAGCCCCCCATCAGGTTCTGAAGATGGTAAAAGAGTGTGTTTTCACAAACCTCCAAGGATAGGCACTCTCTCCTGTTATGAAAGCAAGCTGGGCCAGGCTCTGATGCTAATGTATTTGGAGTCTAAACTGTCTTTGCTGCTCTTCGTCTAGTCCAAGACTAAATGGAAAAAAAAAGTTCTTTACTGGGACAACGTTTCAAATACAGTAGTTGGAAGAGTTTTGCTTGGTTGGTTAGTTTGGTTTTTATCTCTTTTCAGTCTACCATAGATGAAAAAAAATCAGTTCTTTCTTTTTTTTTCCCTCATACAACACAGTAGTTGGCTGTTTTCCCATTCTTCTTGCCTCCTAGCTTTACCCAATCTCTTAGGGTGTGATGCCCAATAAATGACATGTTTCTTCTAGTGACAGGATGGTGACCTCTGATGCTCCTGCTCCCACAGCCAGAGATTTGTTGGATTATTTAGCAACCCTCTGGCACTGCTGACTCGTGTTCAGCTGCAGCTCCACAAGGCCTTCTGGTTCGGGCAGCACAGGACAGCACCCTGGGCACTCAATGCCTTGTCCCCTCTGTGCAGACAGGTTCTCCTGTCCTTGTGGCCTCCTCCTCAGTTGGCTTCTCTTTGCCTGGGACTGCAGCTCCCCGCGGTCAAGAGCACTGGGAGTCCCAGATCCACCAGATCGCACCTCCCATTCCAGCTGAGTAGCTTGATGTCCTGCAGACTCCCTCAGCTACTGCAGACTCCATCATCCTGGTTAATCAGGGTAACCAGGGCTCATGTGCTGGAGATAGGAAAGGCAGACTCTCCTCAAGGAAGTAGCAAGGGAAATGGCAGTGATAGATCCAACAACATCCAGTGAAGTCCAGAGTCTCTATATCCAAGGGCTTGGGACCTTTCAAGCTCCAGTCATGTGTCCAGAGAAGAAAAACAGAACAATTATTTCTGACACATCTGGAAACTGAGGCAGGGACTCTCTGTGCACCAAAGAGCTGCCTTAGTCCTATCCCAGTGTGTCTAGTGCTCAGTGCACCCACTTCAACAGTTTGGAGCCGGCTAAATCCAATTGCAATGGGAGCTGCAGTTTCTCAGAAATGTGCAAGGGACAAAACATCCACTGGATGTTTTGCCACTGGAAAACTCTCTGTAAATAAGTCTGTGAATAAGCACAGTTCCTGGGAAACACAGTCCAGCAGGTTAAATAGGTGTTTTTTGAGACTGAGAAGGGAAGAAAGAGAAGATCTTAAAGAGCAATTCAAAGAGCTGTCTTGAGCGGAGAGTGCCCTTGACTGGTTCCAGAGATTTTTAGCAGAACAGAGTGGGCCGAGAAAAGCAGTCTGAGATAATAACAACATATGGCAAACTTTCCATGCTAACGGTGCTGATCCCACAGGTCGTGGGGCTAAGAGCATGCAGTGAGATCTTGAGGAAACACAGTTGATGCCATTGGACAGTCTTACAAAGACTTCCTGCACAGGTGCTGTTTAACTGATGTGTCAGTGGAGATTTGCTGGCTGCAGAATAACTGCCTCAATGACATCTCCAGAAATTCCCTGTAATGGTCACCTTACGAGGTCGCCTCAGATATTCCCAGGTAAAGGAGCAAAGCAGGAAGCCTTTTATCAAGGTCAAGTGTTTACAGCCCTCATTGGATTAGATGATTGTCTCTTGCATGCAGGCAAATCCCAGCATGACATTTCAAAGCAGCCTCTTATGGGCAAACTGGACTGACTGAGAAAGAGAAATGGATCTTGCCTAGGGTATCAAAGAGGGAAGAATAGATAGTACAGGTAATATGTGGGCAGCATTCCTTAACCAGCAACATCTGCACTCCATAGACACCTTCTAATCAACCAAAAGCCGCAGGGACAGGGTGCAGACAGTTATGCCTTCTTCTTCACTGCTAGGCAAAGAGAGTTTACTGTCCATTTTCCAAGTAGGCTTTTACACTTTGGGTCCACATGGATTTTCAGAAGTGACAGCTCCAGCCTTCCATGATGTACTCAGAGTTTTGCTCTCTGCAGGAGCTCTCAAAGGACTCTGGAAGGAGTTTGTATGCAGGAGAACAATATGACACAAACTGCCTAAGCTTTAAGTAAGGATGAAAACAGATATGATGGTCATAGGCCTTATTTAGGATTCAGGTAAGGCTCAGGCAAAACACATCACCTTTCACCTGCACCAGCCAATGGACTGATACCAGCAAGCAAGGAAAGAACAGAAAGGGTTAAGTCTGTGGACTAACCTTACCTGCTCAGGTGCAACTCCACATTTCTCATTGAGTTCACCTGAGGGATGGCCTTAGCCTTGCAAATGGGTAATAAATACAAATGACTGTGGAGAAGGCTTTTTTGCTGCCTAACAGAAGAAGTATGTGAGATACCTGGACCCTTTCAGAAAAACCTCAGAATAATGCACCATAGAAACCCTCTTATAAAGGTAAATTTCAACCTGACCTATGTATGCCTATTTACCGCTGGATTTTTCTTATCCTGTGAAGGGAATGAGTTCATTAGATGGTCTTTGAAAGACTTGAAGGGAAGTCTGAGCAGCTTAGGAGGGATAATTAATGCAATGTTGTGTGGGAAAGGAGAAAAGGGCTGGCAGAGGGCATTGCGCTGCAAAAACAAGGTCACACTGTAGAGCTGCTGAATATATCTGTCAGGGATAACTGATAAGTGAAAAGCTTCTTTGGCAAGTTTGTGTCAATAATGTTCTTCTTGGACTCCTGAAGAAGATGCTATATTTGTATGTGTCTGCAAGAATGGTACATTAGCAAGCAAAGCTGCTATACTGGGTTAGCAGCTCTTCCCAAAGAGTTTACATTACCTTCCAGATTTATGAACCTAGTTAGATATGGACAGCTTTTCTCCTGTGCCATGGAGCACTAGTGCCAGAGGGAGCTTGTCATGGGATACATGGAAGAAACTGTCAGTGTTTAGACTTTGGTGAAAATCCTACATGGTCAGAGACCGATAGTGCAGGAGAGGCAATAGTGGGAGCTTCCCCTCTTGCCTGTAGTGCAGATCTTATTCAAGCTGCAGAAAAGCCAGGAAAGAGTAGCAGGCTCCCTGGGCAAGCCAGAAGAAGGCCCTGAACCCAAGGGCCTGGTAAATCCCACCTGTGCAGCAGAGAGCAGGTTCTGTGCTTCTCCAGTGGGCAGCCCTGATGTCCTGCCTCTGCTTTTCTTCTCATTGAAGAGCTGCACCATGTGAGCAGCTGCCAGTGAAAGTTACTGGTCAAACAAACTCTTGAATGCTGTAATTTGTTGGTACTAGTTTATATTAGAACTGCCTGCCTTGGGTTATTTACAAACATAAAACATATTCATTGGAAGAGCTGGGACAAAAGAATACTCTTAATTTAGCCCAGAGGGTGTTTGGGCCATAATACAAATATTCCTCTCTATTCCCCATGCAGAAGCCAAAATAGCCATTAGACCGTTGGAACATGACGTGGTTGTAGGGAGCTCCAAAGCTTGACAGGAAGTGCTAAATAATTAGCCACAAACTTTGTTTAATCCAACACTAATAAGGTAATAGTGGAGCCCCACAGTGATTTCTGGATTTGAAGAAATGTATAAAGTTGTGCATATTTACCTATAGGCACCCTTGGACAAAGCAGGCCAGATAGGAGGCACCAGTCCGCACAGTCAAATAGGCAAGGACTGCTGATGCAAGGTATGATTTTTCATCTGCTTCCAACTAATCAGCAGGCTTAGACCCCCTAATTAGGTTGCAGTTGGCCTTCTCCACAGCTTTCAGCTATCCTCCCAAAAAAGGTTAGTAGCATAAGCACTAAAACCACAGTTGAGCCTCACAGAGCAGGGCCATGGCCCTGCGTGGGTGTGAAGGGTCCTGGCCAGGAGCAGCAAGCAGCTTCTCTTGGCACCTCATTATTTCTGTCTATAACATAGCAACGGCACTTGTACCCTTTGCTCAGGTGTGTTCACAACTGAAAATCTCTTATAATTCCTACCTGAGCAGAGTGACTTTCCACTGTGGAGTGTGATGGGCTGAGACAGGCTGTGTGAGTAGAAAAGGAAGGATGCTTGGTGTCCTGAGGGAGAGAGGTGCTACAAGCTGCTGTGTTTCTGACCAGAAAAAAAATTGTCTGCTTGATAGGGATGAAGCCCTTACCTGACTGCCTGGTTTTGCTGCCTTTCAGGCCTTTAAAGAACCTGTCTACCCTGTCCGCTTTAATGAGCAGAGTTGGGAACACACTCTTCCCTTTCCACATCCACTTCTTCCCTTAAAGAAAAGGGTTGCAGACCTGTGGGTTGATGATAGTTTTGATGCAAGACGTCTCATGTTATTTTGATGTTTGTTCCTTGATTGTTGATGGAGGATGATTAGTTCCAAGCATAAAAAGTCCTGGACAGGCTAACACTTAAGAGACTCTGCAGCTTAATATCTACTGCCAGTTATTTCTCATCTCCCTTTTCAAACTCCCTTTTTCCATCTCAAGACCTGTGACAGTGCCAACCTAAAATCTCATTCATGAGGTCTGTCTGCAAGCCACTCTCCAAGTCTGGATCTAAGGGCTCTGGAGAGCTGCTGCAGATTATTCATGTCACTGCAAGCATTCACACAACCTGCATTCTATATGTTGTAGAAGGAACATATTTTGCTCTGTGAGACTTTAGACTGAGGGAGTCATATTTATAGAGAATCCAGTTATGACCTTCAAGAAGTACCACTTGAAAAATGCCTTCTATCTTCTCTGGCTGATAAGAACAGTATTTTGCCAAGCCTGATACTGTGTATAGTTGGGTTTTTCTTCTCCTCTAAGCTATTTTCAAATAGTCTGTGTTAGTAAGATTCTTATTGGCAACATTTTATTTGAGTCTTTAAAAAAAAAAAAAAAAAAAAAAGGTTCAGTAGCCAGTGTGGAGACTGAACAGTGCATCCAATTTACCAGAAAGCTTGCAGGCAAGAGCTAAGCAGTGGAGCTGCTATCTTCACTGTGGCTTTTGCTGTATGATATTATCACAGCTGTTCTTTCTCTGCAAGTTTATCCAATGAGGATGGTTGACTGAGGTTTTGGGAAAACATTAAGAGCGCTCACTTTAATTAGAAGGTTTCAGGAATGGTGCAGGGATGCACACCTGAGACAGAACCACTCTGATTTTCCCTCCTGATGTATATGGTAGAATATAGATCAAGTTTCCTATTTTTCAGACTGTACTAAACTATGAAGAGTGGGAAATATGTTGGAGGTCACCCTGCTTAGATTTTCCAGCAAGATCCTGGCAAATAGGATACATTAGCTGAAATAAATAGGCAAGTACAAAGTTCTAGCTTGAGAGAGAAAGAGTCAACTGGCTAAATCTACACTGGGAGAGTAATTTGGCAAGGCAGCAGTTCTATAGATAAGTGCCTGGGGACAACAGTGGAGCACATGCTCCTAACATCGTGCTACTGTGAGCACAGCAAACTCTAGATGTAGAAATAGTGGCATATGAAACACTCATGAAGTAACCGTCTGGTTTTGCTTGGTACTGGGGACATCTCATCCTGAGGTTTTGCTTTATTTGTTCATTGTGCCATCATGCTTTTTGAAATAGTCTGCTGGCTCTGTATCATGCCTTGGGAATAGCAGCTCTATAAAAGGAATTTCAAGTAAGGATTAGCAAACTAATATTTGAAGAGTCTCCCTGAACAGCAAGAAAGAAATGTGCAGGTAGATGCCAGGAAACCTTACCTAACCCAGCAAGGTCTCGGCTGCACACAGGAGATGTATCAAACTGCAGCTCCAGGGGATGTCTGTTGGCAGGGTGCCTCAGACCAGCAGCAGGGGACTGCACTTTCCTGCAAAAGCCCCCACAGCTTCATAAACATGCAGAGGCCACCCCACAGGTACCCTACAGACTCTAGCTGATGCGCCTGCATGGTTGGGTAGGACAGGTCTGGGAAGCTCTGGAACAGAGGTAACAGCTGATGTGCAAACACCCAGGGTTGTCTGCAACTGTAGGGCCCAGGCTCCTCTTCCAGCTGTGTTCTGTCAGGATTATCCTTGAAAAGCTGGTTCAACCAGATGATATTTTGCATCTCTGGGTATCAAGCACATGCATCATCTAAGCTAATCTCTTCTTTCTCTACCTATAGAATAAGGCTCTTGTGGATTATTAGAAATGTCATGGCCAGAAATACTGTACCGCACTGAAGACAGATTTTCATCTAAACTATGATTTGTTTAGAAAAACTGAATAGAGGTAGAAAGCTAGCGATTCATTTGCAAATTCCGAGACCTGCCCTTCTACTCTCTATCTAGGGCTTAGCCAGCACCAGCTCCCACAAAATCAATGGTCATGGCTGGACCACCAAAGGCTCCAAACCCTTAGATATAGGTATCCAGGTCCTTCCCTGATGCTGCTGGTTCTATTCCAGTGATTTCTCACACTCATTGGAGACTGTTCTCGATGTTCTCCAACACACGAGTGATAATGTGCATCTTGGCCAGGACTGGGAAGAACAGAACCAAAATGTCAGTGGCTGGCCTCTGGAGGAGAGGGAGAAGCAGCAGGCCTCAGGCTTCCTCTGGTTATTGCTCTGGCAGTCCATGTTCTTGGTGTGTCTATCTCTAGAGCTTACTTGTGCATGACAGGAACAGTCAGGTATCAGTTCCCCAGCCACATATGAATTATATGGTATTTAACAGATGCTGAGCATATCAATTTGAAAAGCTAATCCAGCTTTATCCCCTCAGCCCTAGGCTCATCTATCTGAATGGTCAGAAGACTCGGTGCTTTCACAGGATGTGCTCGCAAATGGGTCAGAAGAGCCTCTGTCAACAGGCACAATGGGACCATGGTGGGGCTCTGTTCCAGCATTGCAGCCTACTCTGCCAGAAGGTCCTGCAAGCTGGGAGAGTTCCTGGGTCTTTTCCCCCTGTCATGGTCAGCATGCAAGGATTTAACTGGGAAGAGCCCAACAGCCATTGGCAGATGGATGCTGGTGAGGGCTGAGGTACAGCCTGGCTGACATGTCTCGTGCAACAGAGCACCACTGGTGGCCAGGGAGCAGTGATGTGCCAGTGCAAACTTTGCTAGGTGGAACGAACACTAATGCCTTCATGACAAACAACAGCACTGGTGCTGCAGCAGAGATGGTGGCTCTGCACAGCTCTTGCAGAAGACCTGTCACCTTTCCCCTCACTTCTGATTTCCACCATGTTGGCAGATATCTTTGGGGTTCCATAAAGACAGAATGGATCTTGTTAGGGTTGGGCTGGCTCTGCCAATATTGTCCTTATTAACCAGGATGATGACGGCACTGAGTGAGTTTGTAGAAGACAACACCAGGCTGGGATGTGTTCTGGGGGCTTGAGAATCCCAGTGTTCTTGGCCACTGGAACTTGCCGTCCCGGGCAAAGGGAAGCCAACTAAAGAGGTGGCCACGACACGGACAGGTGAACCTGTCTGCACAAAGGGGACAAGGCAGCGAGTGCCCAGGGTGCTGTCCTGTGCTACCTGAACCAGAAGGCCTTGTGGAGCTGCAGCTGGACATGAGTCAGCAGTGCCAGAGGGTTGCTAAATAATCCAACAAATCTCTGGCTGTGGGAGCAGGAGCATCAGAGGTCAGCATGTGATGTCATCCTGCCACCGTTAAGGCACCAGGTCAAGAAATGTGTCCTGCATCAGGCACCGTGCCCTAAGAGAAGGAGCAAATGCTGGGAGAATCCAAAAGTGAGAACTATAAAACTCAGCTAAAAGAATGCAAAGTGTGTGCTAAGGTAAGGGCCGACTCATGGTAGTGGAGTGGAAAATTGAGGAAAGGACAAGACTGGAAGAAGAGGTTGCTTTTGGCACTGGACAAGGCACGGGCTTGTGTTGCAGCAGAGGAGAGGTAGGTTAGTCCAAAGCAGGGCACCGGGGGCTCCTGGCTGCAGGAGGGCGGGGCGCTGCTGCCCTCCGGTGGCTCCACCTCGCTTTACACCATTTACAGTAAAACAAAATTGTTATTTCTTGTGAAGAAGCAGAGTGGGGATGTTCACATATTAGTTATAGAGAGAAACAGCTTAAAAATAGATCCTCTAACCCTCAGAAGTTCCTGCATGTCCAGCCTTTATGCTGTCAACTTTTCTGAGAGCCTTTGAGTCTATTCTTAGGTTAAAAATGAAAACTATTATGTCAATGCAAGAAAAATTCTATATTGTTAAAACTGGATTTGTACCCGAGTCCATGACAAGCTAGTGAAAAAGGTTAGTCTTAACTCAGGTTAAAAGATTGTTTACAGAGTCACAATAATGTACCCTCATCTCAGGCACCCCTAAGATGCCTTCTGTGTCACTTGAGAGTGTTGCTACGGAACAGGCTGGGTGAAAGCTCCCATCCCTAGGTAAACTTGCACTGCTTTGTTGTTCTCACTTGCTCAGTGACTTCCATCGGTGTCTAAAATGAATCTCCATCTCTGCAGGCACACAGATTATCTTCTTTCTTCTCCATAGTCTTTCATACAGCAGAACACCGTTACTATGACGTTTCCTGTTCTTTACCTCTGCCTCATGACAAATATCCACACCCACTTCAGTGTATTTAAATCTGCTCTTACAAACAAGACAATGAAAAGGGGAGCACCAAGCCTGGATTCAAACAACCATTACTACAACAGACCAGAGCTACAGAATTAGGTGGCTTGGTCAACCGTTGGTGTGATCTCAGTGTTGCAGTTCAGATTGGCCAGACTAGCTTTATTTCTCAGCCCTCAGAAACAAATTGTTTCAACAAATTGTAGGTGTTTCATACCATGCCAAGAAAATAGAAACAGTTTAAGGGTCTTTTAAAGCCGCTCTGGCTACAGAGGGTCTAGAGTGAGGGAAATGCTCTACTGTAAATGCAAGGCCCTGAAGTAGTCCTGATTCCATAGGATTTTTGTTGGCCTCTGGTAGTGAGCACTCTTGCTAAGAGTCTTTCTACTTGGGGAATCTTTTTGGTGCTGTGAGTGATGAGTCCAGAAATCACTCGCATGTTGTATTTTAAGGCATTTATTGTGAGGAAAACTTCTGGGTTCATGCTTGTTTTGCCCTAGCATGCTTAATCTTGCTGTGATGGTTTCTGGTTTTGGAAAAAGTCCTGGGTAGCAATAAAAGATTGCTTCTATACCTGTTAAAAAATGGACCTCAATACAAAAAAAAAGGAATGAAGAGGAGAAATGATGCTTGTTGTTTCCACAAGAACTGAAGTTTGATGAAAAAGACCCAGGGGATGGAAAGGAACAAAGGTACCATCAGGTAAGTATTGTTCCTTAGACGGCAAATACTTCTGCTCCTGATCACTTAGATCAAACACTACTGAGGGTAGCACATAATATGGCAATTTGTTATCCTAAGGTCTGGGTCATATCTCTGCCATATCTCCATGCACTGGCTGTAAAACACTTCTGGTTCCTGGTAACTATGTGCTCGTATCACTTCACAAACCAGACAGACAGCTCAGGCCCCACCTAGATTTCCCTCCAAAACTGAAATGTGCATTAACAGTACAGTTAAAATGTACGGAATGAAAAGGACACCTTTGCTGATCTGCATAAGTGAGTCACTCCAACCTGCATGCAAAGCGCTGGGTGTGTGTTCTTAGGTATAGGGTGCTCTTTGTTCTGCCTTGTGATAGGCTGTTCAAGTTCAGGTGATAAGATGAGTTGACTTGGAGGCCAGCTGGGTGACTCACTTTTCCATAACAGAAGGTCAAGCCTGTCCTAGCTCTAACTATCTGCTCTTGGGCCAGCGTGGAGTCAGTACATCTGTGATGTAGCTGGGTTGAAAAAAGATGTGCAATAGTGCTGTGCTACAGGCAATACCACTGTGAAAATCAAGTTCCATTCAAGTAGCACATTAGCACCAGAACCCACACTTCTTCACGTATTGGATATTCATTATGTGGTCACATGGGATGTGAACATATGCCTGGGTCTATCATATGCTCTTTCATAGAGGCCTTGCCAGTTATCGTTGGAAGTACTGGAGACCTCTGCACATGGTCTCCATCTCTTCCCTCCGTTGACTCCATTCCTCTTGGCCTCATTTGGCTACGGAGTAATAAAATACAACAGGTACAGGTACCAACAATACTAGAATCTGTCTTTTTGCAGCAATATGACTGCCATCCCTCTACAGACTTT
>JAUBOD010000160.1:10821-61491 GCA_032353885.1 Nothura maculosa
CTCACTCTCTTGACATACCTTGTCAGAGTAACTGAGATGAAAATGATACCTCATGATACCACACAGTTAATATTGTGCATTGTTTGACATTTTGTATTACTTGATTTGACATTTTGCACATACTTGATTTGTACACATTCACATAAGAATATCACATACTTGATTTGTTTTCAGTTCACACAATGTCAATCACCCACCAGCAGTGTTGAATTTTACTTCTCTTTCCAGATGACACAAAACGATCTTGGACAAAAGACGCATCCACTGGTGTTCACTATCAGATAAACTTAGAATCAATTCTAACTTGGCACCAAGCAAGGAATAGCTGTCAGCAGCAAAATGCAGAACTACTAAGCATCACAGAGAGAGAAGAGCAAATGTACATTGGAGGTAAATGAGAGTAATAACGTCCAACAAGACCTTTTTCCTTATTTTTAACAGGAAGGTTTTTTCCTGAACATATTCAGGGAGGAAAATGACCTTATCCCACTCATGTGCTGCATGTGGGACCTGGGGCATCTTCCATAGACCATTATTCGGGCTTTGACCGACCTGGGTAAAGGGATCCTCCTTTCACCTTCCCTGCTGAGGGCACACATTCAATGTACTCTGTTCCTCAAATTTTATTTTGTATTTCAAGGATTATCAATCTTTCTATGAGGATCTAAGATGATGGTTAATTTTGTCCAAATATGGCTACAGTGCCTGCATAAGGTGCAAACAGCTCCAATAGATTTCACGATGCAAAGATGATGATATCACTTTGGTAATAAATGGCAAGAAGGAAGCTTTGGAAACACTAACATAGAAAAAAGCCAGAAAGTAGAGCACTGCTGCTCTACTGCTGTAATTTTCTTGATGACTTTACTCAAAAAGTCTATTACAGCAACATTTTAACACAGTTCTATAATGAAAATGGTGGATATTTTTATAACTCATTTTAATGAAATTGGACTTGCTGGTGAAGTGAGAGAAGTAAAATGTTGTTCAGCTAGTGAAATAAAATGTTGATTTTCTCTTTCCATTATCCAGAATAGATCTCTGCCTCCTTTATATTTATTCATTTTTATGTTTTCAGCCTGTGCATTTCAATAATAGGGAAAGGTTGGAGCGCTTTACACTAAGAAATGTAAATTTCTTATTTATGATATTCTTTGTTGTATCTTGGTAATAGTGAGGACAATAAACTGCCACTGCATTTCTTTTCTAATTTAGAGCTAATCAAAAAATACAATTTTGCTTTCTGGATTGGATTGAATGCTTTGAATTTCAACAGTGGATGGCAGTGGGCTGGGGGCCGTCCTTTCAGGTATTTAAACTGGGCTCCAGGTAAGAGCTAAACCTATTCTATAATGTCTGACTGGATTCTGAGCATAAATCAACTGATAAAAGCTACCCTAGTACTTTCAGGTCAGGGGATCCATGCTGATTTGCAATAGCTGAAGCTCTAGCCCTATATTTTTAAAGGTGCACTTTTAAAACTGCTGAGTTTGCTGTGGATATCAGTTGCAGCAGGTTCTTTTTTTTTCTCATATAAGCAAAGAGCTTGTTTATGAAAGGAGAGCATTATTTGGAGTGAAATATTGCCCTAGGGATCAGAGATCAGAATTTTTCCATAACATATTATCCACAAGTACAAATATAAATCAAATCTACCCGAAGTAGAAAAATATGTAGAAAATAATGGCACTACAGCTCTGGAAAAATTCTAAACATTATTATGAGCTTGCAAAGCAGCTCATAATTCCTGGGCAGTGCATGCAGAATTGTCCTGGCCACCTCAAGTCAGGGAGACAGGGCCAGGTCTGCAGCAACCGCACAGTGAGGAAGAAGCCTGGACCCGGTGCTGGTGGCACTGGATGGCAGGGGCATTTGCTGGTGCTAGGGAAGTGGGGGTTCTGCTGTTGGCTTGTTAGTTTTTCCATTACACATTTTTTTTTTGCTACTAGCATTTCCAGCTGCCTCCAGTTTTGGAAGAATTGCAAGTGGTAAAGGAATAAGTCTGCCCTGAGTTTTCAAAAATCTGGTATCGGGCAATTTTCTCGTCTGCTTAAACAGTTTTTTTCACACCCAATAGAAAAAAATGTTTTACAGAAAAGTATATTTTGAAAACCATTGATACAGATACATGAATGCAATTGCTTAAAAATGGAATATTTTTAAATTTAATAAGATTTTGACACATTCTTTTAAAGGAAAAACATTTTCAGCTGTTGTATGTGCCAGGATATCAGGAAAAGAATTAATAAGTTCCTTATACTGCCATAGAACAAAAGCAATGTACAGTTGTCCATTTACTCAGATTAAATATTCTGGCCACAAAGCCAGGGACTGAAAACAGTATTTTATAAGCTACAGCAGCAGTAGTCCTATAGAGGAAGACATTCTTTACAAGGAGCATTAAAGAAATCACAATAAGTTGATCTTCCCACTGATAATGCGATCTTTTGGTAATTGTTTTTATTTATTTTTGCTGTACTTATATAGAGATTCTATTTTCCCTCTTTCTCAAAGGAAGTCCCTTCTCGGCCCCTGGGAAAATCTGTGGAGTGATGAGTCCCAAAAAGAATGCCAAATGGGAAAACCAAGTATGCAATCACAGACTCAATTACATCTGTGAAAAGAGAACCTTCAGTTCAAAGGCTGATGTACTCACGGGTAGGTTAATCAAGTAATATTTTTTTTGTCTAACTATAGAAGGAAAAAATTGTAAAAAACTGCAAAGGATATATACAGTGCAAGATCAGTTCTCAACAAGATGCTAAAAACAAATAATCTGCCAAAGTATTGTAGCCATTTTGTGCTTCTCACTTGCTCCAAATTATGATTTACAGTTACTAAAATTAGTGTACACAACACACTGGGTTCATACGAGCAGAGTAGGAGGAGCAGCAGCACTCACACCAGCTATGCTATCCAAGCCCCAAATGACACATCCATGGGGTTGTGAACAGAAGGGAACTGCTGGTGCCTGACATCTGGGAATGCTATGAATGCTACTTTTAAAAGACAAGTTGCATTAAATAAAGCAATTATTTCCAGAGCAACTTTGCTCCAGTATTAACCTAAAAAAAGAATTGTGGGACTCTTTAAAAAAACAAACATGTCAAGGTTTTATATATATTTAGAAACCTAAGTAGTAAAAAGCTATTGAGTTAATATGCATGAAAAGTATTGCACTTACCAAAAAATATATTTTGGTTTGCCTTATCTAAAAATCACATGTGGACATAATCTAAAAATCATGTATGGGAGATAATGTTGCACTGGCCTTACTAGTTTGGAGGGAGGAGAAGGAAGGCACTGAAGTTTGCATTGATCCTGCTTTCCCCACAGAGTATCGCTTAAAATTGTGTCTCTTACACAATTTGGACATTTTTCATATATTTCTCTACTTAAAAGATTTATCAGTTTAATTGCATATTTAAAATGTTGTGCCTTAATCATATTTGTTTTTCATTTAAATGTATTTGAATTTCTAACTTTATTCACATAGTCCTATTTTTGTAAAGAATTCTAGAGAGACCTAATTCTTGGGTCCTTAATTTCCAATTTCCTCTTTATAAAATTGTCCTGAAATAATTGTATTTTCATTTTAGAGAAATTGACACCTATTAAATGCACTGATGGTTGGCAGCCATACGCAGGCCACTGTTACACCATTCAAAGAGAACCCGAAGCATGGAAAGATGCTTTGACTTCATGTAAGAGGCAGGATGGAGATCTGGCAAGTGTCCACAATGTTGCTGAATTAAGTTTTCTCGTGTCACAGCTTGGCTACAGTGAGTATATATGAACGTCTGCTTTTTGTTTGCCCATCTGTAGCCTAAAAGTTGGGCTTGGTATTAACTGTTAAAGTTTCCTATGAAATGTCAGAACCCAACAGCTTATGTTGTTGTTGCATATACGTGGAAGTTTATTATCAAGCTATAATCTATGTGCCAAAACTTTAAAAATGTTAAAGAAAAAGCATTTTTTTCCTAACAGAAGCATATAAAGATACTTAATAAATTCATCTTTTCTGTCTTCTATGTTCAGTATCCTCAGGACAGTGTCCCAAGGAAACAGGATGATTTTTTAACCTCTGTTCAACTTTTAGCTCTGCAGCATCCCCACTGAAAACTGGAAATTGAGCTGAGTGCCTCCAAGGATCAGGCTAGGTAGAAAAACGAGTATTACATAGAGCAAATCTCATTAGCTTTTAGTCCTCCAGGTGAGAGCTTGCACCAGTAAACATCTGAATGACTTGGCTCACCTGACAGGAGAAAGACATGTAGACATGGTCTACACTAACCATGGTATTATGCCTTATTTAATTGTTTTAAGATACAGATGCTCAAAAACTTCGCAAAAATTTTCTGCTACCCCTGAAGAGGCATGTATTTATTAAATTCAGGATTTTGGAAGGAATCTGTGGCCTTTAAAAATCAGGTCAAGGTAGCTTTTAATGCATGTTTTAGAGGGAATAGATATTCTTGCTAAAGCACAAAAATCCATCCATCCCAACCTCCAACTTTTGTCCCCTTCTTGTGTGTTCCACATGGGAAAACGTTCACTGCATTGCACTGCATTGTGTCTTGCATATTTCTTTTTATACTTCAGAGCCAACAGAAGAACTATGGCTTGGTCTGAATGATCTCAAGGCTCACTTCTATTTTGAGTGGAGTGATGGGACCCCTGTGACGTTCACCACATGGCAACGTGGACATCCCACTTACCCAAGTGGTCTAGAAAACTGTATTGTCATGAAGGGGCAGGTATAATCATTTTAAAGCAAGGCAAAGTAATAATAGCACCAGATTGAAATTATCTTCCATTCAAACTTGTCTAGGTCCCATTTTATATTTAAGCTTTATATATTTTTTCTCATAAATGGACATCAACCAGAGAAGACCTTCAGAGAAGAGTAGAGGTCAGAAATAGGAAGGTAGCATTTCCCATTAGCTTTTGTCTAATGGTTGAAGCAATGATTGATTCACAACTTCTGTTGTTTTGCAGACTTTTGGGTTTTAGACACATGGATTTGAAAAGAAACCAATTTAAAATGCATAACTATTATATCATAGAATAATTTTACACATAGTATTTTACACTATTAGGCATCAGCTGAATTGACCTTAAATCAGATTTTCTGGATAGAGCAAAGCCTCTATTTCAATTGCAGTTTTTACACAATTCCTCCCTTAAAAAAATAACTCATTTTCACAGAAACTTCTCCTTGATTGATGAAATAGCCACCTTCACTGAGATACACTCAGACCCGCATTATCTCTGTTTCATTGAACTGTGCCCTAAGAGTAGTGAAATAATACTGTAGTAAATGTGGTTCCATTAGTTCCAGATGAGATATATCTTTATAGACCCTCTCATGAAATAGATAGTTATGGTAGCAACTAGCTGAGACTTTAAGACATCATTTATTTCACTCTTTCATCTCAAAACAACATCCAATATATCTTAAATAATTTTTGACACGTGTCTGTTTTTGTGTATCTCCCAGCAATGATCCTACAGCCTTTCCAGGCAGCATATTTCAGTGTGCTTATAAAGATAGAAAAAAAATAACAACTTTTCTTCAGTTTATGCATGTTCTTCTTTTTCCATTCCTTTCTTCTCTGTACTGCCATAGGATGGATATTGGGCCACTAATATTTGTGATAAGAAACTTGGCTACATCTGTAAAAAGGAATCTTCATCCCTATCCTCTGAGGAAGAGACAATCAAAGACCCAGGCTGCCAAAGAGTAAATGCTCTCTCATAAATAACAACGTGGGGAGGAATTAAAGACCAGCAATTTCTGTTGGTCTATATCTTCTAGACAATCAACTCCTGAGGAAACCCGTTCTTTTCATATTACTACATAAGTAAAGTATTTAGCGTAATTTTTATTTTTGTTCTGAAAAAAGGAACACAATCAATATTCATTTACATGTATATGAGTGTCCCCTTTTCCTCCATTCCCACAAGATTTACCCTGTAAAAAATCACATTTTTCTTTTGAATAGCAATTTAGTATTTATTTTCTCTGTTCAGGCTCTTAGCAAAAAGTACATATAGAAATATCCAAAGCCAGTTTGTCTCTTGCTGCAGATATGCTGTCTATTTGAAATTTTTACTAAAAACTATAGCTACTATTGCAGCAACTATCAAAAAATGTTTTCAAATCAGAAAAGAACTGGGGTTTTTTTTTGGTACCATGTTCCTTCCAATGGACTACTCAGTAGGTCTTTGATTGCTATCAGTTAGTTGGTTTATGGCCATAAATTTAACATCAGATATAATATAATATATATAATATATAATATACAAAAGAGCAGAGCTAATTTCTATACTGTAGGCTCTTTCATTTTCACAATAAGAACTTTGTTTTCTACAGGGTTGGAGAAGACATGGTTTGCACTGCTATTTGATGGGCTCTGCATTTTTAACGTTTTCAGATGCAAATAAGACATGTGAACAGAACAAAGCATATCTCACTACAGTGGAAAACAGGTAGGAAAAGTATCTTTTTTTTTCTTCTTCCAAATCTGTGCACCAATCTAGTACAAAATCTTGCAAAACTTCTTCATTTTTTTAACTCTTGTCAAAGTGTTTTAATAGGGCTTTCAACAGTGTTCAGCACAATAAGCCAAATAAAATGATTCATGCAAGGAAAAAAGATGAAATTATTTAAATGATTTAAGGCTTTTTACTCAATCTATTACAAGAGTTTCCATATTTTTCAGGTAAGCCTAACTTAGATCAAAGAAAGTCACTTGAGGCAAACAGTTCTCTCTCATCCTCCAATTCCTAATTATAGCAGCCTCTGTTTTATTTTTGTTTTTCTGCTGTTGGTTTTGGAAAGTAGTTAGTTCTATGTTCATTTACTGATTGCTGTCTGGCCTAGAGTCACTATGGTAAGAAAGCTTTAAAAAAATATTTTCCGAAGCCATTTTCTAAAAGCAGATGTAGGGATTCTTCCCTGTAACCTACCCCACCACAGCTGGAGCTGCATCATCTCTAGCTTGCTTGTATTTCAATCTGGCTTTGCGGCCTCTGAGTAGCACAAATGCCTTCACAGTCAAGAAGTGACAAACCTGTCAGTTGTTTGGTCCTGACAGGTGGTGGGTTGAGGCAGAATAAAATCTTACAAGGACCAACAGTATTAGACTACCATGAGAAGCCTGTATGAATTGAGCTTTGATCAGTGGCATTTCACAGAATGGGAAGGAAATGAAGGAAGATGCCTTCAGCTGAAAGGAGAAAATTGTCCTTTGCTCAATTCTTTTGACCTCATTTAAAAATTTGCTGAGGTTTTGCTTGAACTTCATTCATGAAGTGTTTCGCTGGTGTCATTCTGGCATGCTAGGGATACCTTGACTTGCATCAGTCAGACTGACATTGTAGGGTAATGTTTTGGGTGTTATTTGGCTTTTCAGAAATGAGCAAGCCTTTCTAATTAGTCTGACTGGGCTGAGGCACGAAAAATATTTCTGGATTGGTCTTTCGGACTTAGAAGAGCACGGGACTTTCAGGTGGACCAGAGGTAAAACTCCTCTCTTCACACACTGGAATACAGACATGCCAGGTATGTGGCACAGAGGGCTATGGCCTGTGATGGGAGTCCGGCTGAAATCTGAGGGCTGCTTTCCACTCTCTGGTAGCCTAAAAATGAGTAAGGCAATACTTGGGTCTAACTAGACCGGAGTAAGGCAATGCAGGGTCTAACAAGAACGTTAGTCCATTTTTTTCCAGCTTTTTAATGCTAGTTAATAGCAGTTCATCAGATTAGGAAACAATTCTGAGTAGAATACTGGACCCACAATGTGGTGAGTGCACAAGGTGCAGAACACTTCCATCTGTTTTATCTTCCACCAAAACAGAAGTGTCTTACTGAAAACTCTTGCCGTGACAAAAACTATTTAGGTGTTTATACTAGCTTCTTAGGTGTGATATTAGCTTCCATTAAAGTGAATCACCAAAATATTGAGAACTATAAATTAGTAGTCAGGATATCTGCTCCATATGTGAATAAAATCAAGTGCTTTTTGCCTTGTGATCTCTCCAGGTGGCAAGGTAAGGAAGATTTATATTCTAATTCTGTGACTCCATTTCTGGCAAAGCTGTGTCTGAGAGATGCATTGGCCTACATGTGGTCTGTGGTGGTAATATTAAAAATAATTATATCTCCAGGATGTTTTTCAGTCTGCAGGACCTGCATTTCTTATTCCATAATTTTAACTGAGTTTGAATGGAAGCAAAGGCCTGATCTCTTAGGGCACAAATGGCTTCTGGTTTTACTCATTTTTTTTCTATATCACAAAGGAAAAGAGCGAGGCTGTGTTGCCATGAGAACCGGCATTGCTGCTGGATTATGGGACGTTGTCAGCTGTGAGGAGAGAGCAAATTTTCTTTGCAAACAGCTGGTTGAGGAAGCTCCATCACAGGCGCCCACTACCACATGCAGCGCCGACTGGGACATGGCACCCCGGGTGGGCATGTGTCTCAAGGTGAGCTCACCCCAGGAAAACCTGGACACCTGCCATGCCCTGGCCCATACTGGATTCTCTTCCCAGGCTTTGGATTATTGTTTGGGAATGATCTCTGCCATGGTACTTAAGTACAAAAAAAATGAGGTGAGATTCTCACCTGATTTCTTTACTTCCAGAACTTTGCGACTTCAGAAGAACAGGCTATTATATCTCAGGAGTTGGCAGAGTCACTTGCATAGGACAAGGTCTCCTAAAAGAAAGCTCATGGGAACCTGTCACTGTGCCAACCTTCCATCACAGAACACATCATGTTTTTGGTGATACTTTTAGATCCCATTCTACTCTAGCAAGTAGAAAAAAAATCAAGGGTATTCTCTTGATTGAGCTATAAAAGTCTAGAAATGCTTTTTTTTTGAAAAGGGAAAGCAAAATAAACGTAGAGAAAGTATATAATAAACATGGGTATTCCAGATCTTTATTTAAGTATCCTCTTGTTTTGTCTCCTGAGACATTACCTGTTGGATAGACTGAGAAGTTTTAGCCCTGTATTTATAAAGATCTTGACATTTCCCTCAAAAGTCACACAATTATTTTTTTGTTACTAAGTTTATTTGTTCTGCCATTTGCCAATTTGCTATTTCTGAGCTTGCAATATTGGACAAAAATCTCTTCCTTAGCCTGGGTCACTCTCTTGCAAAATGGCTTTCTCTGTTCACACTATCTTTTCTATTATGATATATATTGATTTTCTCCACCATCCATTTCTCAAAAATCTGCTTTTTACTGTGTGATACTTGACAATTTATTTTTCTTTTAAGCCTTTCAGGGTTCAAAATTCCAGCTAATTATGAATTACTTTTTCTTCTCTGTACATTGTGATATCTACTGGTCTCCCCAGACTCCCACGCTATTCTTCCCGTATTATTTTATAAGAGAGGATGCTAAGAAAAATAAACATGTAGAATACATTACTAATGCTTATAATGATAGGGATTGTAAAGTGCTATGTTGCCTCAATATAAAATGGGTGCCAGTGTGACAGTGATTTTAATTAAATATGCAATTACATATTATTATATATTATGCTTTACATGTTATATGTAATAATTTGCTATTAAATGTTTTCTTGTTAGTTTTTTGTTCGGATGGAAAATGAAAAGAAGACTTGGTTTGAAGCAGAAGAATTTTGCAGAGAAATAGGAGGAAATCTGGTTACAATCAAAACAAGAGAAGATCAAATTCTAATATGGCAATTAGCATCGTGAGTACTTGCACAACTGCTCTTTTTAAAGTACTTATGATGTTAAATAAAAATTTCTTTGGTATATCTGTGGATCTGGTCAAATGGCTGAATAAAAAAATTCTTTTAAGTGCTGATTTTTTCATTTGAAATATCAAACTGAAATGCTGATTTTTTTTTTCAGAAAATATTTAATCTTGAGGATTTCTACTTTTTCATCATAGTACATTATCAAAGCTGTTCTCCAGAGTTGATAAACTTTCCAAATGTTTGTCCCTCTTCCAAAAAAGCAACACTGAAAATGTTCAACTCTAATTGTGTTTTTAAAAAACTGTTATACTCCAATATAAAATTGTTGACTATGTTTTCCATGTAATTCATATTCTGATTGATGTTTCAAAAACGCTTCAGCTATAGTATAATGTATAGTATAGTATAATATAATATAGTATAGTATAATTGCTTTTACAGATTAAACCACTACGTTGGGGTTGAATTTTTTAAGATAATGTCTCAAAGTGCCCGTGGCTGAAGTCTTGTATGTACTGTCATCTCCCCCTTGATACAGTATAACGACACCTCAGTGGCATATGATATACAGATATCTAACAAAAGTTGTGCTTCAAGGAGTGGTGAATCCAGGAGTAATATCACGGAGAGATTTAAAACTGTGATATACAAAAGTCTTTGTCATCGCTCCCTTCTTTAATGTATTAATTATTTTTGCGAAAAGCTGAATAAGCTTTGTTTGTTTGTTAAGTCTCTGGGAAAAAAATCTTCCTGCTATGCAGTGAGTGAAATAAGACTCTATTTTATCTAGACCATAGATAGGAGGAGATAAATAATGAAAACTATTCAATATTACAAGTCTTGTTCTGTAGACCACAGGAGGTTTCTCCTTGAAAAATGGTGGAAGCAGTGATCCTGCTCGTGGAAATACAGTGGACTACTGGGGTGAAGGACTAGCTCCAAATTAAGATGAGACATAAAGTAGGATGTTTACACACTTTCCAGCATTTATATCAGGGTTTCTTTCTACACTTATGTAACTGTATTATATGTTTTTTCTTAGGGCTAAGGGACTGAATACTCAGGCTTTCTGGATAGGTTTGTTTCACTCAAATCCTGATGAAGGATACACCTGGATTGATGGTTCTCCTGTGAGTTGTGAATTGGTTGGATATTAATTGTCTTTCTCATTTTTATAATACATAGATTTTCATCTTTTTATGGCTTTTTTTTTTTGCAATCTCTTGTAAACTTTAGCCATGTCCATAGCAGCACTTTACCCGTCGGCTGAACAGCTGCAGTGCTAAATAATGACACTGTCTTACTGCTCTAATGAAAGTATAAAATTGCCTCTGTTTCTGCTTTGTCTCATCCCTGGGACAACGCTATATCCCATCTTCCACTCTCTGTGCCTTTTTGTGCTTCATAGCACTCCAGAATGGGGCACTGCTTTGAGTCAAGAGAAGTCAGACTGCCAGCTCTGTAACAGAGAGAAACATGTTCATCAGCTTTTCTTCCACCAGACATATTTTTTCCAATATAATATAATCTTTTCTCCTCCTTTGAGGAGTGATGAGAAGTGTGCACTGATTAGAGTGGCTTCCAAAGCCCTCTCAAAGGCTCTTGAACTCCCATTGTTCAAACAAATTAGATGTTTGGGATGATGAGACTCTGAAAATGTGTGATGAGGGCATTCTCAATTACCTCAGCTCTGCTCAAAGCATGCAGTAAGAGAGATGTATTTCCAACACAGGCAACTTATGAGTACTGGGGTGAAGATGAACCCAACAACTATCAAGGCACCGAACAGTGTGTGATGCTTAATAAATCACCCCAAATGCGCTGGAATGATTTGAACTGTGAATATTCACTTAATTGGATTTGTGAAGCAGAAAAAGGTACAATTACCTCCCCTTTGAATGTGAGTTCATAAATACGTTGCATGGATTTAAATGAATTGAAAAGAAGGATACTGAGAATTGCTCCTTGTTTTAGAATGAGAGCAATGGAAGACAGCACGTAAAGCAATAGAAACAGAAAAAACATTATATGTAGAGAGGTAGGAGTTAAATATATCCTTATTGCGTTATCTCTGGTTTTATCTCATTCTACCATGTGATGAATAAATTTGCAAGGTGAATATAGTTATTCCATTAGCAAAATCCTCTTTCTTTTACTTTTCCCTCCATTTTTACCTGCTTTGGGATTACCCTGGAGAGACAATGAAGCAGGAGAAAAGATTTCCCTGTATAAAAGGAGAAAAAAGCTTTGGTTCCCGATGAGAAACAAATAACAGGAAAGAGTCGATCAGTTGCTATAGGAACCAGCAAGTCCACAAAGGAGATCAAAAGTAGAGAGGATGGTGCAGCCTTGAATGACTCCAGCTTTGGGGAACTAGCAGGGCGCTAGTGCCAGGTCCTCCAGCACCTCAAGGCTGGGGCACTGGGGATGGCTGAGGGTCTACAAGGAAGTCCCATCAGGCACAAAAGGTGCCTGACTACATGCCCTGTCAGTAGGGAGAATCAGGGGTTTTGTGGCTAAGGAACTCAAGCGACAACTGATAATAAAGTAAAATGTGTTACCTAGTTGGCCCTATGTTTGTATCCTTGCTTCCTGGCTGTAAATTGGATTCTTGTATGTGTCTCTGTAGAGCAATAGCTAATGACAAAGCTGAAAAGCTGCCAGATATTAAAGCAAAGCTGGAGTCTAGAAGAAGTTTTCTAGCAAAAGCTATCCCATCAGAATAGTAGGAATTAATCCAGATACTGGAAATGATGGATGATATTAATGAAATTCAGCATTAAGCTTTCATTTGTGAACAGTTTGCCATTAGGTAGATGAGTTTAAGAAATCTATGATGTATCGAATCTATGTATCTATGTATCGAATGGATTATTATGCTGACTAGCTCTAATCCTAAGTGTATAAAAGAAATTATTCATTGCATGCCAAGTAAAAATCTGAAATACTTTTGGAAACATAGTGTTTTACCACATATCCTGAATCCTTTAGTTCAGTGCTTTTGGAAATAGGCATGCAAGTTTTAAGGATGTACATTTTTGGTAGATAATTGGATGCACAATTTTCAGTAGATAATTGTTGCTAAATCATAATTAATTTTTACTTTAGTCCTGTGATGTTCCTCCAAAATCTTTAAACTTCATTGTAATCCATAGCTTCTTCTGCTCTGTTTTACATTGCAACTGCACTATCTGCATTTCTGTGTTTGGACTATTACTCATAGTGTTATTTTGTGTTACAGGTGTATTACTAAAACCTGAGCCGAACGACAGCTTTGGTAGGCTTTTTTTCACATTTCGAAGGAAAATTTCCTGTATAGTTCTCAGATCTTGCACATATTAGTTTTGTTTATCATGCATATAAATGGTCCTTTGTTTCAGAATATAAAGTCACTGATGATGGATGGATTATATATGGAGATAAGCAATACTACTTCAGCAATGAAAATGTCCACATGGAAAAAGCCCGGGAAATCTGCAAGAAAAACTTTGCAGATCTTGTTGTCATTGAGAATGAAAGTGAAAGAAAATTTCTTTGGAAATATGTAAGCACCTAGTCTACTAATTATTGTGTGATTTCAACACAATGAGTATAGGCACTTTTGAACTCATGAATTTATTTTTGTTTTGCATATGTTCACTGCTCAATAAGGCAGATAATTGCTTTTTTTGTTGTTTGTACTTTGTTTGTGTTTTGTTTGTTTCTTTTCAGCATCTGGTACAAAGCAATGATTTTCACCTTGTCTTCTCTGGTAATGGAACTTTGGTTGGCCTATGTGGCTGAGATGAGCAGCCACCTATGCTGATAAGACATCTTCCAAGTTCTCAAGCAGAGCATCTGAAAAAATCAAGTCTAGCTATTTAGTTAGATTATACTCCTGAGCTATTATTTTTCTTTACCTATATTTTTTTCTTTACCTGTAATTTTGTTGAGGCCTCAAATCCCGAGGCTTCAAAAAAAAAAAAAAAAGAAAAAGACAACCCTGACATGGTTGAGAGCCTTCCAAGTTTTTTTGCTTGATATTAAGCAACTGTTGTTATTAACCTATTCTCCTATGTTTTAGATTTACAGCAAAGGTGTGAAAAACTATTTCATTGGCTTAGTTGCCAGCTTTGATCGGAAATTCAGGTGAGAAAAAGAAGAATGTTAGAACTGGTAATGGACAACTAATAATGATAATTTTATCCTGCTCTATTTATGTATGCTTTCATTTTGCAGTTTAAATTGCAGAGTTTTTTAACTGCAGTTTAATTGCAGTTTAATTGCAGTTAATTTGTGGTTGGCCAAGTGACCTATAGACAGGTTCCAGGAGAAGCCTCGTATCAGAAGTATAAAGTTTTTATGTATTTAAATAAAGTATTATCCCCTCCAAATCTGAGAGCAAAAGCATTAGAAGTTCATGTGTAAGACTACGTTAGACATCAACCTTAGAACAAGAATATTTCTCCTGACTAGATCTACAATGATTCAAGAGACAAGGAGTCTGAGACAAGATGCCAGCATTTAATAAGACTAAGTTCTGATTCAAGTTCTGAGAGGTGTCATGAGCCACATCTCACCATCTCCTCCAACAACTTTCTGAGATACCTGCTAGGATATATGTTTTAGAAATTGGTTTGTATAAGGCTTTCAGGAGGACATTTTCTGGATGAAGGGGAAGTCTGTGCACTTGAGAACTTGGGCTTTCAGTCCTATGGAGACTGCAAGGAGGCTCTTCTTCGAGTATGACCTTGCTTATACAACCTCTAACAAAATGGGTCATTTATGGGGACTTAACTGGGCTAGTACAAAAAGGAAAAGTAGCAAGAACATGAGGATATATCCTCTCCAGTATAGGTAGAGTTTTTATCCTCTGATGATTACTGAAAGTTGGCTTAGCCCTTTTGCTAAACAGTCATTATAACTGTAAACAGCTGTTGGAGACATGTCTGGCAAATACTGTCCCTTTGTGCTTTTTTTCAGCTGGTTGGATGATACCCTTGTCAACTATGTTGCCTGGGCTCCAGATGAACCTAATTTCGCAAATAATGATGAAAACTGTGTGATAATGTCAGATTTTGGTGAGTAAAATAGCAGGAGGAAATAGTTGGTTGAGAATTTGAGAACTTTAAGAATATGACCTCTGAAACTAAAAGGTTTGCCACATTTAAATTTGAGGCTACCCTCAAATAAGTAGTCAAACAATGGAGAAAGTTTTTCATATCAAATGTGTTGTAGTTTAAAACTACTTACAGCATTATTACTAGAAGGCAAACACCCTGCAAGAGAGGGAAGACTTAATGTGGGAAATTAATATACATTACAACTCTTTTATATGTCTTCAGGAAGTTTTATTTGTGCTTTATGAGGATTGTCTGGGGCTCAGAATGTGACAGAGATTTGAGAGTTTCTGTCAAGCAGTGATTCTTTCTATTTTATTTACTTACAGGATTTTGGAAAGATATCAGCTGTGCTCAGAAAAATTACTTCATCTGTGAAAGGCACAATTCTACTGTCTCAGTGTTTGCTCCTACAGTACTTCCATTTTTAGGAGGATGTCCTGAAACTTGGCTTTCGTTTAATAATAAGGTGCAGTAACAGATCTCAACAGTGTTCAGCAAATCTGCTAAATGTAGAAAAAACCCACATCTTTTAAATCACTGTATTTCTTCTGTCTTTTCCACTAGTTTACTAAGTATTATTCCAATTAGCAGTGTGGTCTATTTTCATGGGGTCAAGTTTGGTTTAAATCTTAAAGAAGTGAATCTGAGTAATTATTACAGTTGTAATTATTACAGATTTTGTGAATTGCAATATACCTTTAGACACTGTCACATCTTAATTTTCTGGAATTTTCTATTTATTTTAGACACATTTGCTGCAGGGAAATACTGCTCTTTCATCCTGATCTGTGCAACCCCCTTTTCCTGAGTAATTCTGAGTAATTCTGAGAAAAAAAATGAAAGGTCATACCTTTTAAACCTAATCAGATATCATAACAGTCCATCTTGACCTTCTGTTTGTGTACCTAATTACAATAGATTTATGACAACACAGGCACTTTTTTCTTTTGACTCTAGGCAACTTATTTTAACTAAAATCAAAACTGGAAATGGAAACTAATATTTTGTAAGGAAGTACAGAATGTGTCTTCTCTATTACCTAAGAAGAGCACAGATTCTTCAGAATAAAAGTGCATACAAAGTGTACTCAAAATTTTGTTCTCAGTATAGAAAAAGTTTGAATCCCTCAAAAATTTCTTCTTATTAGTGTCCCAAAATTTCTATCTCTACATCTCAAAAAACTGCTTAATTCATCAATAGCTTTTGGAAGCTACCAGCTCTTTCCCAACACTGACCTTGGTGGCCCACACGCTTGCAAGTATTGCACACACAAGTGCTGTGATTAGCTGTATCTCCTCATGACTGTTTGGAAAGACTAGCATTTCAGGAGCTCCCTCATCTGCAACTCTTTACATAAAAAAATACAGCACTTTGAATTTGTTTTGACAGCTAAATGTTGTCTAATCCTTATTCTTCCCAAAGTGTTACAAAATATTTGGATACACCATAGAAGAAAGGCTGCCCTGGCATGCTGCAAGGAGCACTTGCATAGAATCAGGAGGAAACTTGGTTTCTATACACAATGCACAAGTGCAAGGTAAGACATCTGAATCTTTTGGTGTCATGTGAGAATCCATATAATTTCACCAAAAGATCATAATTATTATTTAAAATTGTCGTTGTAGCTGTTATCAAGTATGTTGCTCTCTGTGCTTCACAGTTTAGACATAAGAATACATCAAAATTCCTGTGAAATGATACAGCTGAACTACCTGCTTTGTGCTGGATCTCAGCATCCAGCTACCGTATGTGTTGATGGCACTGCATAGATCATTCTGGGAAAATGATTACAGAATCAATCGAGATAGTGACTCGATGAATACTGTAAAGATGAATACTCATAGAACCATATCGCAAGATGAACTTGTTTCCCCATCATTATCTTTCTTCTATTCCTTCTTCTCTGGAATAAAACCTCCTTTTCTGGAATATCTACAGAACCATGCTAGTCACTCGTAGTTAGCCAGGGAAATGATATACAGAATGGTATACAGACACAAATTTGTGTCTGATACAGACACAAGTCTCTCTTCACTGCAGTAATATTCCATATATTTTAAATCACTTCAGCCAGTCATACTAGCATTATGTTAGTGCATGACATAGTGACATAACACAATGGAGGCTGGAGTTAGAATATAAAAGATTGACAAATCTGAGAAATCGTTTAAATCTTTTGGGAGAGGGATCTTTTTGAATAATGTTAGACACTAGGATCTGTACCTGCCTAGGACACAAAATCAGGATGAGGAGTAACCAAAAAAAAAAAAAAACCATCATACAAATATATGTCTGCACAACACATTAAGTAGCCTCTCTACTCTGCTGAGTATTGGGAAGACCTCAGATGGAGTTGCAGTCAGAGCATGGAGTTCAGGGTCACCTGGGACCTCGCCCATCTACCAGTTGCTGTTGCCACCCTGCTAGCAGAGCCCCCACACATTGAGCCCAGCCTCACACTGCCTGCCAGGCACACAGGGCATAGACATGTATTGTCTGAGCAGAGGGAGGAGCAGGAGGCAGCAGAAAAGGACACCTGCCAAACACAGCCATCCGAAATCTTAGCATGTCTGCTCCATCTCCCTTGCCCACCTTCACGCCTCCAGAGCACTGATGACTTTTACACTACCGTTCATTTTCTTCTGGAACTTGTTCTTTGCTGCCACTAAATGGAATTTTGACCCACGTAAAGATGAAGGCAAAATAGCCTCTAGACCTAAACAGCATAGCCTATGAAGGATGATCTGGAGCTGCTTCAGGCAAAGAAAATCTGAAGTTATATTATGAGACTTCCTAACTCTCAGCAAAAGAATAATGTGGAAGGAGCAGAATAATCTGTTCCTCGTGGCCTTGGAAGATAGGAGAAACAGTAATGGACTTAACTTGTCCACAGAAATTCATAATAGATAGTAAACAAATATCCATCAAAAATACCTTCTTTTCCTAATACTTTCTAAGGGAAAACAGGTCAAGACCTTTTCAGGTTCCTTCTAGTCTTAATTTCTGTAATACTTTTAAGAAGCCTGTGAGTAGCATTTTTATACTGAAAATTTCTCCTTCCATATTTTTAATAAAATCAAACTCCTTAAGTTAAATTAGACATTGAATTTTTTCCTTTCACTTTTACCAATGGTTTATAATCTAAAGATACTATACTGACATTCTCAGTGTTTTGAAAGTTGTTTGGTTGTTTTGTTTACTCTGAATTTGTAGAATGGCAACTTGTCCCCTGCTTACTATTTCTCTGATCTTTTTTGATAGCCTTCCTCACCCTCCTCCTAAAAGATATCTCAGGTGAAACCTGGATTGGTCTGAATGATATTAATCAGGAGCATACCTACGTGTGGACAGATGGAAGCATATTTGACTATTCTAAGTGGGGAAGAAAATTCCCATTTAGAGATGAATTCATTATTAATGACTGGAATTTTATTACAATAGAGGTAAGCAGAACAATAGCAAAAATTTCACAACTTAATATACTCAAGCTTAACATAACTAGTTTAACCTCTAAGTTGGCTCCTTGTATTTCAATGTCTTAAAGTAGAAAGCAACAGAATAATATTGTAGGAATCAACCATTTAAAGCTGTGGAAATACATTAATAAGTTTGTTTAAAGTCTCCATCTTTGTCTGTGTATGTATATATATATATATACACACACACTTTGCAGAAGTCTTGAACTGCAGAAAGACTGTATTCTAATTATTGTTGGTATTAATTTTATTTATTATCAGACATATTAGAATTCACTGAAAATTATTACTAAATGTGTTGAGTTTTTATTTTGTTTCATTGACTCTTTATGCAGCATGAATACAAATGCAAGCTCAAAAATTCAATATAGACTGTCACACACTATATAGCAAAAATAGCTGTAGTGCACTGCAAGAAACTTTAATAAATTGACAAAAGTTCTTGCACTAATCTGCCAAGGAGATCTCATTTGCCTATGATATAAAATGCAACTAGAACATTTCTGTTCTTAAAAATGATAAGAGCCAAAAAAAACTTTTAAAAAGATCCTTTAAAAAATCTAAGAAAAAGACATAGAAAAGTATTAACTTGGCCTGATAAGACCTCTCTCTATCATTTTGCTAAGCATTTTGCACTTTACCAGCTATAATTATCTTTTTCATTTTTCCCTAGACTGATTGTATTGCAATGATGAAAGAACCTGAAGATGAAGCAGGCTCCTGGGGAAACACTGACTGCCAGCACAACAAAAGCTATATTTGCCAGATGGACAGCAGTAAGTTCTGCTTTTCCCTTTCTTTGTTAGAGGACATTTACTGACCAGTCTGAATATAGAAGACCTCAATTTTAACCAGAGTTAGCAGATGGAGTTAAGGAAGTTCAGCTATTTTCTCAACTCATCCAGATGTAAAATCAGTTCTGGGGTAAGGGCTATAGAAAAGTTTTTGGTTTATGGGCTCTCCCCTACCAACATTCAGACAGGCTGAATTTGCCTCTGCTGTAGATACCTACATTTGAACCAGCTGCCTACATACAGTTAGTAGAAACTTTGAAGGCAAGATTGGCCTCACCTGTGGGAAATGTCTGAGGTAGGTCAAAAGAGGCTTTCAAAGTGTCTTCTTTTCTTTTCTGTTGACAACAAGAGAAGTTTAACACACTAGCACAGGTGTTGGTATCTGAATTAGTTTATTTATTAGTTTATTAATTAGTAAATGGAAAGCATAAAGGCAAATCCATCACGAATCTCTACCATATATATCTTAGTTGCAACCTCCTTGCCCAGATCTAAGTCCTTCACCCACCAAAAAGCCCCCATGCATCCTGCCCTGGAAGGGATAATAGGTTAAATAGGTTATTTTGTTGTACAGCTTTGAACAACATGTTCTTTATAGCAATGCCAGCAGTAATCAGAAGAACAAAACTGCTACGTTTATTTTTCTATCCTCAGGTTGGGAGACACATCCGGAACACATTGACACTGCATAGTTTACAGGAAGAGAAAAGGGGAACTGCTGAGCAGTGAATTATGTACTGCTAGAAATATAGGAAGAAGCCACATTTGGGCCAGATGTTTCAGGGCTCTGTCCTGTGCAAGTTCAGAAAGCTGCACAAAGGAGTCACTGACAAAATCCATTGCCAGGGTGTTCTTGAGACTGTTGGAGCAGGAAGGCAATTCTTGTTCTTTTTCTGTCCTAGTTAGCAGCTCTAGGTCTTTATGCCTTGAATGATATGCGTACAAGTAGAAGAAAATAGGAGGAATTATTCCCACAATGTGGGAAGGGAACCTAAGAGAGAGGACTACTGAGTGACCAGTATTCATATCATTTTCTGATGGTGATATGAACAGCAAATAGTTTGCATTTACTATATCCTACAGTATACATTTTTATATATACATTATTTATATATATACACCAATTCATATACACCTATATATTCAGCTGTATATATATATGTACACACTGTAGTTACAAATAGTTCTAAGCTAACTTTACAATGTCTTTTGTGTTTGAAATAAAAAATGGTTGATGCATAGTGCTTTTGTTGTGACACTGTATTCATTGGCTACTCAAAGGTAATACTTCTTTTGAGACAACTAATAATTATCACTGTTTTCTGCTCCTACTACTTATCTCTTTCCTATAGAATCTGAATTATTTCATTCCACACCTGCTTCAGAGTTTGAGTTCATCCACTATGGAAATAGCAGCTATGTAGTCATTCCTTCTAAAATGAATTGGGATGAAGCAAGGAGAGCCTGCAAGGAGAAATCTTCACACCTTGCCAGCATTTTAGATTATTACACAAATACATTCTTGCTGCTGCAGGCAGCACAGCATGGAGAGACTCTATGGACTGGTCTCAACAGCAAAGTGGTAAGATTAATACATTGGTGTGAGGTGTGGTTAAATGTTGTGACGTGATTACTGTCTGAAGGTTGAAATGTAGCATTAATAGACTTAGGAAAACAGGGTAGGAAGATAACATTCCATTCCTGTATTTTAAAAATATTAAATAAATAAATAAATAAGCATCTTAGGGAATGGAGATGAGCACTGAACTGTAGCTGAACTTAGAGCTTCTACTCTGCTCTACCTGAGCTCTCTGCAATTCTCATGGTCCTTGTAGTCAAATTACTCCTTGGGGTGCCCTGACCCTTCTGGAATAGGGATTACTTCTCATCACACAGTTGCACAAGCAACTGGACACCACTAGCACTTGGAAAGCACCCCTTGGCCTTCAGGAAAGCTTCATGGGCGCTTATAGCATGGGAAGCATAATGTTGCGTACTGCGTTCACATTGCTGAGTCCTGATTTGATCAGTATTTCAATACCAGCACAAATGTACAAACTGAGCTTTACAAATCACTGGGAAAATGGACATTTGTATAAATCCTCTTGCCTGAAACATAAGATGGGTGATGTATAAATCTTGTATTAAATGTCTGTTTCAATTTTAGAATGGTTACTACAGATGGATTGATAATAGGAAAATGAATTATTCTGAATGGAACTATGGTGAACCCAAACGGAAAATAGCTTGTGTCTATTTAAATCTTTATGGAACCTGGACAACAGCACCTTGTAAAGAAAAACATTTTCCTGTTTGCCAAAAATCTGATGGTAAGCGGTGATGATACTCACAGGTTAGGTTTTAAGGCAGAAACCTAAAAGAATCTGAGAAAAACATATTTCTAAATATATATTTAGAATTGGAATTACGTATGCAGCTTCATTATTCCTTAATTCCTTGCATATTCTTTAATAGGTAAGGAATAATGAGGCTATATATGTAATTCCAATATTCTCATTTTTGCTTCAACATCAGTTCATTTTCATGGAGCTGTCCATGCAGTTTTATGGGACTCGGAGGATAACAGCAGTAAAACTGTGATGTTGCTGACAGACAGAGCATGCAGACTATGGGAGTACTACACTTTTTAATTCTTTGGATTCTATGATATGAATCTTTTTGCTGATAGATATTTTGTGGGAAGGGTTATAATCAGTAAGGTCCGATGACTACAAAATAAATTCTGTGCCTTAAAAACAGCTGTGTTCATGCAGTCGTTAAAGCAGTGTTATTAAATACTAATAACTGGAGAAAGGAGGAATCCTTTGTATCTGGATATTAATATTATCAGTTTCTGGTGGCTATGACTAATGTATTAAATTGGTGGAAAAAAGAGTCTGTTTTTCTTGGTACAAAGAGAAGTTCATGCTTCATAGTGTTTGCATGGACTCAGTGAGGAATACTACAAATTAAAGTGCATACATTAAGACCTTGGGACAGGGCTGAACTTCCTCACTTGTATGAGAGCTACTGTTGAGTGTAGCTACATAAAGGTTATGAGCAGTTGTTTCATTTGAGTTGATGCTGTATAATTTTGCTACAATTTCTTTTCCAGATCATATTCTGAACTTAATTTATTTGCAGCTTCAACATGTTTTAGTTAAAAATGAATGTACCAGCTTACAGTGTTACTAGTTTATGCTCTACCATTATAAAGTGCAGGAAAATGTGGGGCCATTGCACAACTATTCCATGAAGTTCAGATAGTTGCACATGGTGTCAGTTAAAGTTATTCAGAAATTTTCTGTTAGAATTATTATCTTGAGAAAAATATCTCATTGATAAATTCATAATGAATAACAATTTAGAGGATATGTAATTTAAAATAAATTTATTTGAAGTTCTTGAGGGTATTCTTGTTCATTTCCTATCTTTTATTATACTTTTGATTCATACAATATTGCTAATTATAGAAAATATACTGAAACAAACAAACAAAAAAAACCAAAGTCAAATTCTTGGCATGACCAGTTTGATTCAGCTAGTAGCACTGAAGAGTGCAGCCTTATATTTTACTGCTCAGCTTTGGCTGAGGAGTGCTGTTCATCATTGTCACTCTTAACATATTCGCTGATAATTCTCATAACATGTGAAGAAGATTACCTTAAGTATTTTTAAGAAGGATGTTTTTTTAAACTTAATTTCATATTTTACAATCCCTACTGACAAAAATATTCATAGTATCTCATTTCTTGTAGATACAGCTTCAGATGATATTGTACAGGAGACTGGCAAGTGCCCTGAGTCTGATCACATCTCTTGGATTCCCTTCCAAAGCCACTGCTATAACTTCAACTCGGATGAAATGAGCTGGTCTCAGTCTGTAACTAAATGTGTTCAATCAGGTAGTTATTATTATTATTATTCAAAAATATGATTTTAATTTTGACTTATGATTCTACTTTTTAAAAGTTTTGGATATTGATACTGCCAAATTTACATAGAATAAAAAAGAAAAAGAAATAAATTATAATCTCATTTACTTTTCATCATTAAAGCTGTTTGTTTTCATTTAGATTGAAACTAAGGTAATCAGTTTTCCTCGTTGTTTTTTTTTTTCCTAACCACTTGTGTTTTGTTCTAGTTCTGTTTTACATCTTAATTCACAAAGTTTCTACTTTTAGGGCTTTTTTAGATGGTTTGATTTGTCTCCAGTCTTATGCATCTTTCCTGCCTTTGCAGTACTTCTGTGCCAAGATGGAAGCAAATATCACATCACAGTAACAATCAGTTATTTTTCACATTGGTTATGTGGTCTGACAGGGGGTTGGCTGCACTCTTTGGGAGTCCTCACTCTACCAATGGGACTCTCTGGTCCCATTGCAAAGGGAAGGCAAATGCCTCCCTACTTTCTTGAGCTTCTGGTTCCAGAATGAACAGTGCTCAGCTCTGAGATAACTCATCAGTGCTTTGCTAGACAGTGAAAAATAATGGAACTGTGAACTTCTCTAAAGAAATTGGGCCTTTTGTTCTATATCTTATTTGATCTTTTCAGCCTTCTCTCCAACACGTTCAGTTTGCCACTATACCAGAAAGATTAATCTTTCCTTGTTAATCCTGTGTTTGTTTGCTGCAGTTTTACATCACACAATATTGTGTCAAATCCAAAAAGAAACAGTAAATAATAATCTATGATAGTTATAAAAATATTATGCAATTATGCAATCATTGAAAAATAATATGCTGTTTACTTGTTTTGGTAATTTCGAAATCATCTTCACAGTGTTGCACTGAAAATCATGTGCCTTTCTTTTGGGACATCCTTTACAAGCCATGCTGTTTCCCTTGAGCATTTATTTCTGATCCGTAAATGTTCACTTTCTACCAACAGGAAGAGGTTTTATTAATAATCTTATCCTGCAGCACTGTCTTTAACTACCACAGATTTCTATAACAGTAGCCACCTCCTATCATCTTTTGTTTGTTTTCTAATGTATTGTAGGTGGTACTTTGGCTTCTGTAGGAGATCTTGTTGAGTCAAACTTTTTAGCAGAACATGCAGACTACTTATCAAGCAGGACAAGTGGGATTTGGATAGGACTATACAGAAATATAAATGGTAATTATTTAAAATTCTATACCTGATCATAAATAACCTTCATTAAATTGATTGAAATATGAATAAGTTATGTTTTTGTTTTGGGGAACATGTTCTAGTACAGGAGAAATTGTACAGAAAAAATTCTGAAATAAGCACAAAAAATAGCTACATAGCATTGAAAAAAAATCTGTGAGGTTTAGGGTTTTATCCAATAGATGTGAAAGGCTAAAGAAAAAAAATTGTGCCTGGTTCTAGTTCTGCATATGGCATGGGTCAGCGAAAAATGCGGCAGCCTCCTACCAGCATGGATACTGTCTTGATGTGAATTTCTTCTGTTCCATATCTAGCTTAGTAACAAAGGAATGGAGAGGTTATAGGACTCACTCAAGAGGCAAAACACAGGAAAGACCCAGTCTTAAGAAAGTGGGACATGATGTGTTATTTTAGTTGTCTGTAGTAGGGCCATCATGGAGCGCCTTCCTAAACTGTACTTTTTAACCTAGAATTTGGAATTGCTCTTACCTATAATTTTCCGCAGTTGCTTCTTGGCTGTACTATAAGGAAGACCTTGCAGAGGTCCGTAGCCCATCCCCTTCCTCTTTATGAAGCCCTTACTGAGGACGTCTGAGGACATCTGCAATTCCTGGCTTGTGCAAGAGCATTTTTCTGCCAGCTCTGCTCTGTGGCCTGGAAGTGACCCTTTCTCTTGTGATCCAGACTTCTCTTGGCCTAGCAGCTCCCGCGCGGGGCTGTGAGGATCCAGATGCAACCCACTGGGTCACACTGGGCAGCATCATTCCTCAATGTAAGGAGAAAATGAGGCTCTAAAAATGGCCCTTCTGGAAAACATGTAAACAGAATAAGCAAGTCTATCCTCAGGCTTCTAGAAGTCATAAAGGATTTTTTTCAGTCTTTGTTTGACTCATTGATACATCAATATTTTTCTTTCAGAGAAAAAATAAATAAAATTTTATTTTTACATTACAGTGTGCTTAAGCATTACAGCAAAAACCCTGCTTGATTTTCCATTAGCATTACCAAAATAAGAAATTAAGAATTAAAAAAGAAATCATCAAGCTTTATATATTTTTCAGTTTCAAGCATTAATCTCCTAGACAAAAATATGGGAATATATAGTTAAAATCTAGTTATGATAGTCACAGCTATGATCATATTCTGGAAAATTAATTATATTTTTAATAAAAAGTTTGATTTTTTAAGAAAGTAGTATTGTTTTATTAAACAGAGCATAACAATAGAATTAGAGAAAAATTAATATTAGTGGACATTCTTCTGAATTAATAGTACTGCTGCTATCATTTGCCACATTAGGGAAGCTGCTCTGGCAAGACAACACTGTGTTAGACTTTGTCAACTGGGCCGAAGGACAACCTTCAGGGGATCAGCTCGATTACTGCGTACAAATGTCTACCTCCTCTGGGTACTGGAGTATCATTTCATGTTCTTCCCAAAGGGGATTTATTTGCAAGAGGCCAAAGAGTAAGTGGCTGGTTTAATATTTGGTTTTTACATTGATGGTTCTATTTAGTAGTAATAACACAATATGGTCATTTTGAAAATTGTCATATTTTTTATCACATAAAATGCTGAATTTACAAACTTTCTCTTAGCCTTCTTGTCTGCCAGAAGACGTTGTGTACTATCTGTACTGTTTGTGTGAGTTCTGCAATCATTATTGAAATAATAAAGCTAATCAGTATTTTCTAGAATTTTTAAACTCCTTTCTGATTTTGCTCCTCCATCCAAAATATACCTAGTTTTTCCTGCTAATATTCCTTTTCCCTTTCTGTAGAACAAAAGCTGCCTCAATAATTTGCTCTTCTTCCTCTTGCTGTGCTATGATACATGCTGTTCTAGTGAAGGATGGATGAAGCAATTCCATTTAAGTCATAACAGAACGGAAGCTTGATCCAAAGCTTGTATAGTGACCTTTGAAAAACAGTAAAAGTGTTGGTTAACATTTTTGTTTTAATACTGTGTTTCTGTGCAACTGAACACCATCTGCTTCGGTCAGGAAGTAGAAATATCAGAATATCATGAGCCAAGCAGCCATGTGGTATTTTTGAGTTGAACTGTAATTCTGCAAAAAAGTCTGATTTCCTGTCGTATTTCACAACCCAAAGGTTCTGAATGTTTTGAGGTTCTCCATCCTTTCTTCTACAAAACCAACCAACTGGTTGGGAAAGCAGATGTTCACATGTGTATCGGTTTTAGAATATCTACTGAAAAACAAAATTCTCTTTTTAGAGCAATTCTTAATTTTTTGGAGGGAGAGGCGAGGGAAAGGGGAACTAGAGCAATACTAGAGTACTACTTGCAGAAAGCTGCTTTTGTGTTACTATAAGTTTTAGAAAGCACAACCTCAGCATCAACATATTTTTCTCACCCGATTTCAATTATGACTGCCTCTGTGTGCTATGCCAAAGTGTGGAGTTTATTTCCTGACACCTGGCTCTCCAATAGGTTTTTCAGAGTGAGCAGGCATTATGTTTCATCCTTCCAAGGGACAATTTAAGAGGCATGTTAGGAGATGTGGTCATGAGTGCGCCAGTGTCTCGTGCATTGAGGTGCTGCTGGTGGAGCATCGGCCCTTCGCAGCCTCCGGCTGTGCTGACATGTGCACTCTGCCTCCCCAGTGTGGATCCCATGGCCCGTATTGAAAATCTCTTGTTGTGGTAGAGGTGATGCAGCTTGCACCCAGCTGCTGCCCAGTGTGCAGTGAGAAATCTTGCAGGTGGCGCCCTCTTTAAACCACCAATAAAACTGCATGTCAAGGCTTGACCTTCAACGCAAACGCTTTAGATAGAAACAAATTCCAGCACATTACAAATCTGCTGAATCTCAGAGGAACTATGTTCAATTGAGGAATTGGAACTGGAAAATATCTTCAGCATTTGACCATTTGCCCAGCATCTCGGTGGTCTATGCACAGGACACACAGTTGGGGAACCATTGAGCGGGGAAAGATTTATTAACAAGACTATCAGGGATAGTCTTCCCACCACAATCAGAAACTTCTTGTACTAAAGGTTACTTGCTTATTGGTAAAGGAGAAGGAAGAACGCTTTAATATGCAAACCACCATAGTTTCACTGCAGTGACTATCACATTAAGGTCAATTGCATCGTTTCGTCTTTGCTAATTATGTTAAGTGCACTTATAGAAGTGATGGGAGAGCCTTGATACGCAGCATCACACATTTTGCTGACCATGTAACTGTAGGGATGAAAACATGGCATTTTAAGATTGTAACTGGACATTTTTCATTATCTCTGACAGTTATTCGCAAAGCAACTTCAGTTATTCCAGCAAATATGGAAGGTAGGTACTTTTCTTCCTTTCCATAGTTTGAGAGAGACATGAAAATAAATATTTGCTTTTATTAATTAGTTGATATTTATCATTTGATTTATTTTAATATATTTATTATATTCACTTACTTTGTTTAGTTGCCATTGAATTCAGTCCCAGCATGATTTAGTAGTTTCTATGAGATACTTACGGCATCCAGGATGGCAGCCCATAACTAAAAGTGCATTGGTAAACTGACCATTTTGTGCCATCTTTTATATATTACAGTATGTCAGGGATGACATGCTGAGATAGATATTTAAAGAGAACTCTCATTCTGAAAAAGCATATGAAAATATCTACATTTTAATGGTATCTTCTTTGCCCATAGTCCTTCCTAGTTATGGCTACAGTGGACTCAATTCTAACTGCTCTGTATTTTTTTTACAGATGTTGAAAAGGACAAACTACATGGTCACACCACAATTTGGATACTACTTACTCTGGTCCTGCTTATTTTAGTAGGAATGGCCTTCATGGTTTATTTCTTATGCAAGATGAAAAGCCAAGACAATTGCTTTTTGCAGTGCAGAACACTAGACTACAACAATCCTGTAACTGGAATGGGCGATGAAAGTGGTTTTCTTGCTGACAAAGAAAGAAATGAACACAGTGCTGTCTAATGTGATTATGTAGTGAAACCATATGTTTATACTTAAAAGAACCTACATCAAATAAAATGTTAATCAAAGCTACATGCACATAACACATATTGTACATATGAAAAGTAAAAATTCTTCATTTGATAGGAGCTAAGTAATATTGCTCTGTACTGTTCAAGAAATTTTCAGAGGATCAGACTTGGAATACTACACTGGCCTAATTAACCAAGCAAGGCAAACAGAAAAACTAGAGACAGTTTAAACTTAAATGTACTTTATTTAAATGTAGAGATTAATGCTCTAGGATATGCATTTTTTAGATATTTGTGACAACATCATATATAGAAACTAGCCCAGATATGTAGTGAACACTCTGCAAAGCACTCAGCCCAAAACCTACACTTTCAATTAGAGCTCACCAAAACACAAAGGGTCTATACTTTTACTTCAGTCAGATGGTATTTGAAGTATCTAGTGATTTACGTGACTTTTTTCATCATTGTTGTCCCTGTGTTACAATCTTTCTTGATCAAGCTTTGAATAGATAATAGGTAAAATACATATTATCTTAAAGATAATCTTGCATGTCAGTGAAAAGTTTGGCATGCCATAATATTATAATTATAAGTAAATGTAAATACTTGTACTTCATTCATGGCTTCAATTTTGCATGAATTTTATAAGTTCATGCAAATTAAGTAAATCTTTGGAATTCACTCAATCATATTCAATGACTTTGACTATTTTGTATTTTGTATCAATTATATGAAAATATATCAATAAAAGATATAGGTATTACATAAAACTTCAGTACTGATGAATTAGCATGCAGAGATTTTATACAATCTGGTGATCAGATGAGTCATTTACCTTAACAGAGGCTAACACAAGGAAACATGACAATAGCATATGACTGAAAAGAAATGTAAATAAGTTATAAAGTGTGTCCAAATAAAACTGGAAGGAAGGATGGAAGGGTCTTCTCACATAATTTTTCTCTTCTTAAAATAATCTTTACTTCCAATCCCCTTGATCTTATGCCTTTTATTTTTCTTTCATATGTGTTACAACTCATATCTGTGTTTGTCTTTTTTGAGAATGTTGACACTGAATTGGGTCCAGTGCTGTTTGAAGGCTAGAGATAATGAAAGGGGCAAACAAATAATGAAGCAAATGTATCTGTATCTTACATAAAACAAATAATGTAATTATTTATCATTTTTGTACTTTATATAAATATTTTCATCAGATAATGGAGGACAAATAGACTAAATCATAAAACATCATAGAATTGTTAAGGTTGGAAGGGATCTCCAAAGAAGGAGATTCAACAACCAGTCTTGGCAACCTGTTCCACTGCTCTATTGCCCTCACTATTAACATTTTTTTCCTTAAGTTCCTGTGGAACATTTGGTGCTTCAGTTTGTGGCAGTTTCCTCTACTTATCTAGTGGTCACCACTGTGAAGAGGCCACCCCTAACTGGTCCCAGACAACTTCCATTTTCTGATGTATTCTGTAATTAAGCCTAATTTTGTTTGGCTGTGAGT
Organism: Nothura maculosa; assembly: GCA_032353885.1. Taxonomy (NCBI): domain Eukaryota; kingdom Metazoa; phylum Chordata; class Aves; order Tinamiformes; family Tinamidae; genus Nothura; species Nothura maculosa. Next base: position 40,558 of record JAUBOD010000160.1, read on the forward strand.
AGGGATTGGGGAGGAAGGCAGATGTAAGAGTATTTTGAGTTGGTAATAGTTCTGAAGACCCAATACGCTGTAAGTGACTTTCTTTTTCTCCAATCAAACAATGTTTTACTCTATCTTGTGAGATCTGGTTTCATAAGACAGATATGGAAAAATGAGGAAAAATTCTCAAGGTAATTTATGCTACCTTTTTTGCCTGTTTTTATTCAAAACAAATAGGGAAATTTGAAGTATTTTAGATGAAATTGATTTCCACTTAATAAAGGACTGCAGATCATTTGGAGTGTGTGACACTATTTCCTTATGCTTTTCCTATATTTTTCCCTATAGTTTTCTTGAGGCAAAAAAAAAAAATCTTTAAATATTAAGATGTACTCATTTATTACTTTGTGGATTAAATCTAAATAAATTTAGATTTTTTGATATTTGTCATTGAAATGACCTGTTAACAGAAAGATAATATTTCCTAGTAAGTGGTGGCTATTTTGTATTGGTTCTCCTGAGATACAATTACATGAAATTATGGCATTCTGCTTTTAGCAATTGATAAACTAGCGACCAAGTGTCTATATTGTGCCCAATGTGTCTAGGTTCTAAATTAGGTTAAATTGTCCTCTCTCTGCTTATTTTTCACATTGGTATAGTTGATTCTACTTTATGCACCTTTTGTAGTAGTGAAAATCTATCCTTTGGTGAAAAAAGGAATCCTTTTTTTCCTTTGAGTTATCCAAATATACGCTTTTGAAATTTAATACATAGCCATCATATTCTGAGCACTCTCTGCTGTTTTGACTTGGGGGCCATGAACTGAACCATTAATGAAATCTTTCACCAGAATCATGTTGAACTGTTCAGATATTGGCACTTGAATTAGATTGGAATGAAAATTTGCTTTCAGATACAAAATTTGAATTTTGTAATTATAGATTTCAAAATTCCACACGTGACAGGATATTTCCATATTTAGAGCCCAGTATGTTGTCTTACAATTAAAACTCTCTAAAACTGAGGAAGCGCTAGCACCCACTAGTTCCAGAAGGACCTTTATTGCAGCAATTAATTTTTGATGCAAAAGAAGAAGGAATGAAACACTTGAAATGATCTTTTCTATCATCTTAATTTTCTTCTTTTTCATACAGACTGCTTTTCAGACACTGGGTGAGTCTTTCTTCTTTCTGTCCTGCAAAAGTGGATGTGAAAGTTGATATTTTTGTCCTCTTGCTTGTCCTCGACACTTTGAGATTATCCTGCTGGTTAACTGTTTTGCATTTCGTATTCACTAACTGGAATAATTTATAGAAACTTAAAAAAGATGAAGATACGGAGATATTGGTTCACTTTTAAAGAGAGGACATGAATCAGGACAGGGCAAACCATGGAATCAGAATCGGGACTGAGTGATGTATGGCAATTTCTTTCAGATACTGTTAAATTACTGGTTATTCTTGTTCTGTGACAGAGAGAATCTTTGCAGTGTGTTCTACTTCCCTACTCTGCAGGATGTGTCTATGGTTATGAAAAAAAGAAAAAAAGAAAGATATGTGTATTTCAAACATTTTTGTAGAGGACTCAGGTACATAGCATAGTTTCCAAGGGCAGATACTGCTTCTTATATGCCAATACAAGGCATTGGAAAGCGCACTTTCAGAGCTGAGTCTGCTCTACAAGCTGCCACCCCAAGAAAGCAATGCACTAGCTACAGAATGAACCTCACTGTTCCCTCACAGTTGCTATTACTAGACCCAATAACTATCCTGAAGTCCAATAGCTGATATTAGGGACTATACACTAAGTAAGTTCTTAATTAGAAAGCAGTAACAGCAGTAAAGTTGTAAGATGCAACAAGATTTAAAACTTACTTTTTAAATGGACAAGGAGAAAAAAGCTTTGTGTTATTTCCAAATTTAGATTTGAAGAAGTGAAACTTTCATAGATTTACTAAGCTGGTTGAAGTTTCACATACCTTTTCAGGAGAGGCCAGTAGCTAAATCCAAATATCTGAAACCCTGCGTCCCATGTTCAGAGACTTGGTCACAGAAATGATTTTTCCTGTCACAATTTAATTGATCAAGATTTATCAGATTCTTTCTATTATATTCTTTATTCAAAACAAAATGTATCATAACATCCTATGCTTATCTTAGGAATTTATTTTAATGTTTATAACTGTATTCTTCGTGGGCTTCGTGGCCTTACGCAGTTATTCTCTGAGAAAGGATATGGGGTGATGCAACGCTATATATTGATGGATAAGAAACTGAGGCACAAAGAAATGAAGTGCAGAAACTTGTGCTTTGATCTCATAGGTCTTATAATATTCATCTTTAGTTCAAATTTCACTCCATCATAAGCCGAAGTGAATGGGAGCTATAGATTATTTGACATCATGAAAAGTAGGCATTTATACTCATATACCAAAATCCAGCACTGAATGAACAAGTTTGCACACCAGCAGAAGTGCAACCAAACTATATTATGTGCAACCATTCTCAAAAGGATTGACTTGTCTTGTTTGGCGTGCTGTTGTTATTAAGCTGACTATAATATTTCAGATGTGTTAGTTAGCTACTTTAGCATTAGCATACTTACTTTTCATTAGCAAGACACAGGCATATAAAGACTTATCGCAATATATTTACCTCCAAATTACCTCCTGGTGTTGATTCTTGTGAGACTGACTTCTTAAGATAAATGTACTAATCAGAGAATACTGGAACAGGACATGATAGTAAGCTGTTTTTTAATAGTTTTTCATCCTAAAAATAAAAAAGAACAGAACATGCCAAGTACTGAAGGAGCAAAAGTCCTCTGAGGGAGAAGGTTCAGCCACTAATTGTTTTAAGAGTATACACAATCCAGTGGAGACATATATGAGATGAGATAAATCTATAGTGCACAAAGTGATGTTAAGCATTGAATCTTCAGCACAGCCTTTTAGAAACTTTCTGAGAAAAAGGGTATATTCCAGGAGAGATTACATTAATTTTTGCTATTTTGTTTTACAGGTAATGAAATATTTTTGATGTATAATGAGGACAGTAAGCACTGTATAGTTGCTCAGATGTCTCATGGGGTCACAACAGCTGCTTGCAAAAAAAACAGTGAATTGCAGAAGTTCCGGTGGGTGTCTGATCATCAGGTGATGAGTGTGGCATTTGCACAGTGTTTGGGAGTCTCCTCTAAGCAAGAACAAGCTAAAATTTCCTTGTACCCCTGCAACAAGAAAAGTGAATTCCAAAAATGGATCTGCAGAAATGAAACCTTGGCAATCCAGGGGGAAGATTTGTTTCTCAGTGTTGCCAAAACCCAAAAAGAAGATATTGTGCTGAACAGAGGGGTAGGTGCAAGGAGTAAATGGAAGATCTATGGAACCATGGATGACTTGTGTTCACAAGGTCATGAAGGTAAAGTCTGATGATGAATATTGACAATCCCTTGTACTCACTTGTTTGCCATCATGATTGGGGCCCTTCTGTGATTATTTTTAATCTTTAGCTTTAAGCTAAGTGCTTTAGTTTATTTAGCCACTCTATATGTGCTACTATAATTGTATTATCACTGCTAGATGAAAGGCACCAGTCTTCAAGCTTAATGCCCCAATTCCATGAACTATATCATTCAGTTCTTCTATGAGAAACCAGAAGACCAAAAAATGTGTTTGAAGTTTAAATCAGGGGTTTTTTTTTATGAAAACCTGAAGGTTAAGCTTCATGAAGAGCAAAATGATGCTATTTGGAGAAAAATAAACATGTGAGGTGAAAAATATTATAACTTTCTTCTGTTTCTATTATATGAAATAGCTCCATTTCCAGCTGTTATGTCTAGTGATATCACCAGGAAATGGTAAAATACAAATTTACCTAGAATTTCCTTGGATGACAGTGGGTCATCATTTACCAGGCTTGTAACTGATTTGCAAGTGTAACTCCACTTACTGTTACACTATGTACAAATAGATAAAGAATGGGATCCTCCAGACTCTTATGCCTATAGTTTAATTTCTCTTCTGTCTTCTCAGATCTGTTTACACTGTTGGGAAATGCAAATGGAGCACCATGTTTTTTCCCTTTCAAGTTGAGTGGTAGGTGGTATGGAGAGTGCACAGATGCCAGCAGGTCGGATGGCTTGCTCTGGTGCGCTACAACCGCTGACTTTGACTCAGACCATATGTATGGATTCTGTCCATCTGACAGTAAGTCCTGAATACTACTATAAATGTTATAACAAAATATTGTTAATAGATCAGTACTGAGGTTACCAGGGAAAGCCCTTGTAATGATCTTATTTTACTCAAAAATGTCTTTACAAAGCTGTAATATTGTGTGCATAAGAAATAAAAAACTCCTCCCTATGAATCTACAGTCAAGCTGAAGGTTGCCTGGATTGTCCGTCAGAAAGTCACATCCAGGAAAAGGCCAGTAGGCTTTAAATGTGACTGCAATCATTATAAAATCATCCAAAAAGCAAGTTACTGCTTCCTGTGTAATCTCCCTCCCTCATTGCTATTTCTGCTAAAAGTTGCATTTTTTTTTTACCTGCAAATGCAAATTCCAAATCATAGAACTGGCCTTTAATCCATAGCAGGAGGTAATTTTTTTTCTGAAAGACATAAAAGAAGGAGAAGACTGACTGAAGGGTCTTACCGGGATAATAGCATATGTTTCTCCATCACCCTGGCCTAGGTTATACTGAAGGCCACCAGAGAAATGCATTTGTACCTAAGAGCTGAATGAAGGACACTGAAATGTGATATGGCTGAAGATAATGAACATGCTGGCTCAGATTAAAATTTTTAGTGCTGTGCTACAGAATCATATGTGTTGTTCTGATAGGAGCATTGCTCTTGGATACCGGTTTGAGTTCATTTTCCAACTGGCTGTTAGCGTCTTCTCAACTGACATTGTTGACGATGATTTCCCAGTGCAATATTGCATACAAGGATTTTAATAAAATCTCTTATTATATCAACAGGGAAACAGACATATTTGTCACTATATACCTGCTGAGACACTATCACTAGGCTCACTGGGTCTACAATTAAAAAAGAATACTAAAAATTCGAATTAAAAATTTGACAACACACTATGTTAATGGCAAGGGGAATCCCTCTGACTTAGCAAAGAGCATATTAAAAGAAAACTATGATTTCGGAGGGAAATAGAGCTTTTTGTTTGTTTGTTTGTTTTTGCTTCAAGCAAGTTTGTTTGAACAAGCCAGTTTCACAAGTAAACTTTCTAGATAAATTCCATCATAAAATTTTAATAAAGTTGTTTTTAACAGAATTCAATACTGCACCTACCTTCTTTCTCACAGACACCAACGATGGCAGATTTTGGGTTATAGATCCCTTGACAGGAACCAGCTACCAGCCAAACTTTGAGACAGCTCTCACGTGGCATCAAGCGAGGAAGAGCTGCCAGCAGCAGAATGCTGAATTATTAAGTGTCACAGAGATACATGAACAAAAGTATCTAACAGGTAAAGTAACACGGGAGACTCAGTAAAGTGTGCCTCTTTTTGACTGATTACAAATGCTTCAATATTTTAATCATATCACAGTAAATAGCTTATGTAAAAACAATATTTGTACTGCTAGAGAAATTTCAGACATACTGTAAATTAAGGTTTTATAAATGAGTCACAGAATTATCATTTGAAATTATTGTTCTCACAAAGTAAGTGAATGATCTCCAGCTTATTATCAAGATTTGGACAACATTCAAATACCAGTAGCATATCCATCTTAAAAATGGACCTTATAAGGAAAAAAGCCACTATTGTTGCCTACTATTCAATATAACAGAATGATAAGAAATGTTAAGAAATCTGTATACTTCATGTAGAACTCATGTAATGTACAGGTTTTTTTTTAACATATCACACAATTTTTATACAGAATACTAGTAGTAGATATTTTAAAAAATTATATTTTGAATACATATGGATAGACTCTGTAGAATGACATCACTGTGTTAATTATATCAACCATAGCAAACCTGCAATATAGATAGTAACAAGCCATTGTTCCAGTTTTTACCACCTATTACGTACACACAACTGTAAAATAGCATTGCACTCAGAAAACTAATATGCAAACTATTCTTTTACAATTCTGTATATATTCTGCAACTACAGGATAAATTATCTGAGTTTGTTATTAGCAAATATGGATTCTGTACTGAAATTTGGAAGTCACTAAATCAGATTTCCTATCCTTCTCCAAACTTTGAAAATGCAGAACATTCTATTTTAAAAATAAAAAAAAATTTTTTTTTTGATTACCTAGATTTGATTGACAGCAGGAGATCCTCTCTCTGGATTGGTCTTAACAGTTTGAATCTAGAAAGCGGCTGGCAATGGAGTGGTGGCTCTCCTTTTAGATACTTAAACTGGGCTCCAGGTAGTATATATTTTTAAAACAATTTTACAGATGACTCTTTCCTGCTAGAATGTTGAATGCATATTTTCTTGTGAAATTAAATACATGTTAAGTACATTTTATGTACTTTAGGTACTTTAGGTATTTTAGGTACATAATGGATGCATAGAAATGGAATTGAAAGACCTATGAGACATATCATTGATATGAGACTAAAAAGATAAGCTTATCTTCAGTGTGTTACATAAACTCATATTCTATCAGAGATAGCTAAAATAAAAAGCTGAGCTGTAGCATACAAAAGATGACTTTAATAAGTTAAAATTTCTGTGTGGCTTATGAGACTCCGTGAATCCTGCCAGGGATCAGTTCTCAGGCTCAGGGGCAACAGAGACCATCACATTGGCAGTTTATCTTCGAAAGTCTCTTTATTGTCTTGGCAACAAGGTGGTGCAGCAAATGTTGAATGTTATATTTGCTGAATACATGTACACTTATTCCATCTTTTAGTCTTCGTCAAGTTTCAGAGGTCCCTTGTGTCACCTGCTTTTATCTGGCACAGGAACTAGGGAGAAATCTTGGAGCTGCTCAGGCTCATGGAGGGCTTCCTATCTTTTTCTGAGATGGCCACACTTCTTAAGCCTTGCAGAAAGAAGGAACAGTTGGCTGCCAGGACAAGCAGCTTATACCCATGGATTTTCTGTGCTCCAATGGTGGCCACACAGTTAATTGACACATTTCCACTTTGTTGTTTAACTATTGTAAGTTTTGGGCAGACTGTGTGTATTTAGGCCTCTCTGAGAAAAGAGAAAGCCTTGCTCATGCCCCCAGGGTCCTGGGAGATCTCCTGGAGGGCAGAGGGGCTGAGATAGCAAGGGAACAGACAGGTAGCAAGTGCCAGGGCATGTCAGCGTGGAGCTCACAGCCAGGAGCAAATCTGGAACCGGGTCCGTGAGGTGATCTGCAGAAAGGACCTTTCTGAAGATTCTGACTGGACTTATTTCACTCCAGCAAACCAATGAAAGACACTGGACAAGAATGTGACACAGAAAGGAAAGACCTACCCTGCAACAGCACAGTGGAAATGGCACCATTTGTTTTTACACATTGTGATTTGACCTATATCTTCCAGCAGATTTGCTTTACTTTTAAAGAATTTAATTTTATTATCGCTGTGGTGTAATAAACACAGCTCTAAGAACTAGAAGCCTTTTAGTATATTCTCATTAGGAGGAAGCTGACCTGGCAGGCTTTGACTAGCCTAGATTCCCAGCACTCCCTACACTAACCCTATGGTTAGACAGGATACTCTCAGACCGGTGACATTTCCCTTTTGTCTGATATTTTTAGTCAATTATATTAATTCAGTTAGTTTGGTTTAATTTTAAAATGCAGAGATGAATTTCTGTTTTTTTCTGAGTTTTTGATACCTCTTTTTATAATTAGCAACCGATGATTTTTCTTCTGAAGGAACCTCTCTTCACATGGCTGTAAAATTCTTTGCTTAAATATAAATTATATTAAGCAAAGATGCTGTGGTGTTGCGTTCCCACACAGAAATATTATATCAAGATGCATCCTCTCACTTCATGGATGCAAGGGAGAGCAGAAAGTTCATAGTTCATCCTATAAGCACAAACGGGTCCTGACTGTAAGACATATATAAAACACAAGATTTTTCATGAGTTGTGAAACTGCCAGCTCTGCATCTCTAGAACTCTGTGTCCAGCATCTCTTTTGTGGCAGTACCAGATATCCCTTAAACATCTCAACTTGATCCAGGATTAGGCAAGAACATCAGTTATGCTGTGGCCAGTTGCGAGCTACATGCATCCTTAAAGCACTGATGACTGATCCTGACATTCATGCTGATTGAGCTGTCAGGAGGGCAAGGAAACCTGAAGACTCTCTGCAGCCTTTCTCTCAGGGTACTCTAAAGTTAGTCTGTCTTCTGTACTAGCTGACAATTTACACACTACTTTTAGAAATGTCTAATTTTAAAATAGCAATCATGCAATCAAATATGACAGAAAGTATGAATTGTGCAGTAAGCATCCAAAGAAATATTATTTTGATGGATACTTTTAAATAACATATCCTTGTCTCTAGCAGGAAAAAAAGCAGTAGCAATGAAATGATGAGCTCATAATTGATACATGAAATGTCTGGAAATAAATTGTTCTTTAAGTTGCTGGTATAAAATCTATGTTACATAAAAGAGTTTTGTTTTCATTTTGTGAAGGAAGCCCGTCACCTGAGCCCGGGAAACTTTGTGCAGTACTAAATCCTAGAAGAGATGCTCAATGGGAAAACCAGCCATGTGCACAGAAAATGGGCTATATCTGTAAAAAGGAAAATTCCACACTGGATCCTTTCATCTTTCCCTCAGGTAGGTCAAACAAAAAAAAACACTTATAAAGTTAGAATGTCTGTCCGTAGGTTGAACTGTCCTACTCACTACAAAAGAAAAAACAAATGCATTTTCATGCTTTTATTCTATTTTGCTGAGTAGCACAGAACAAAATGTGCTGTTATTTCATTAATCAAGCATGTTTAAACACTGGAAAAGCTCCTGGAATTCAGAGACTACATCAGCATTTTTTATTTCATGTTGTTATTCAAGAAAACAGAAGCAGTGCCACAGACTATGCCAAAAGTGCCTTGAATAGCATAAAATTATAGATGCTTCACCCTTTCTGTTGTGTATGCCAATGAAAAGATCTAGGCTTGTCACCAAAGTGTTAGAAAGATATGGGCTTAAACCTTTAATGGAATTACAGTTAACCTACAAAGGTTGAAAAAATATTCTTCAGATCACTTTTCAAATATAAAAGCAAGTTCTTTGCCTTATTTTATTAGATGAGATTTGTCATGAAAAACTAGACCTTCAGAGAGTTACTTGTGCTTATTTTCCCTTTTTTAAAATACAATACTATATTCTCTAAAAGCAAATAGACTAAGATGTTTTATACACATGTGGAATGAATAGAAGAGCTATCTGCTTTAAACTACTGTACTCTCATTCTAATTGATTTATTACTTAATTTCAGATGTAATTTCAGTTATTTAAAACTTCATCTTCAATCATTTTCAAACTTGACATATTTATTTCTTTGAGGGGCCACACAGTCTGCTATATGCCCAGAAGGATGGTCACACTATGCAGATCACTGTTACGTGCTTCACAGAGAACCTCAAGCATGGAAAGAAGCTTTAATTTCCTGTGAGGAGAGCAACAGCAGTCTGGCCAGTATTCACAACGTTGAAGAGCATGGCTTTATAGTGTCTCGGCTTGGCTACAGTAAGTACTTCTATGAGGCCATTTTGGATACAAATGGAAAATCATAATATTGGATATGTACAGGATTTGTAAAAAGCCCATTATTCATTTGAGGTGAATATTGATAAGGAAGTTCACAGATAAAGAGCAGGAGAAATCATTAGTACTCCATCTACATTGCTGTTTTCCATTGCAAGAAATCACTAGAAGGAAACTACAGCTGCAGTTACAGCAGTAGGTGGGCTAGTGGTTCTCTTCCTAAGACACTGTGACTATAAATACATTATGGGATTTTACTGATACATCTGAACAGTTTCATTTCCTGCTAGTATCTCCATTTTAACTTGTTGAAATATGAAAGCAATGCCAATTAGATCTTAAAATAGACTCCACTATCCCTTAACCTAGATTCATTTGTATTGTAACATGGCGGCTTCAGCTCATCTCCATAAAATCTTGCTCCTGTAGACTGTTACAACTGAGGTTCTATCACAGGTAAATTTGTCTTCCTAGAAGCCACTGATGAGCTGTGGATTGGTCTAAATGACCTCAACACTCAAATGTATTTTGAATGGAGCGATGGGACTCCTGTGTCATATACCAGATGGTCACCTGGAGAACCAACCCATGCCACCAGTGCCCAAGAAGATTGTGTTCTTATGGCAGGAGAGGTAAAATCATGCTACATTCATGCAATACTATACACTCTGTTTTTTGCTTCCAGTTTTAGTTAGTTAATGAATATTCACTCAAGAAGATGATTGTAATAATTTACAGAGATAAATGACAATTAGTCCAGCCTAACAAAACCTGGACGAATTGCTGGAGTTCATTTAAAAAAAAACCATCTTTTTCTTCTGACTGAAGCACTACTGTAAAAAAAAAAACGAATCAAAAAACCAAAACCAAACAAAAAAACTGTGAATGAAATAGATTCTTCTATTATTCCTCTCCTCCCAAACTGTGTCCAGGATGGATACTGGGCAGATAGTACCTGTGATAGGAAGCTAAGTTACATCTGTAGAAGAGAGACTCTGCAGGGTGTTTCTGGGACCATGAAGGCTGATCCTGCCTGCCTGAAGGTAAGAATAAAGTTAACTTTAGTTAACAAAAATCCATTGTCTTCCCAGTCTCCACTTAACATTGATACTACCCTTTTCATTCTTGCTTCCATTATGTCTCAGGACTGTCTGCAAATCAGGCATCCTTATGAGTTTTGAGTTTTGTTTTACTTATTTGTTATATTGTTCTACCAATCATGTGTTTATCTAAGAGTGGCCTGGATTCTGGATTATGTGACATGATGCAAGATGTTACCAAATACCATTAATAACAATAAAGCCAAAATTAAATCAAACTTTTGAGAGAAATTCTTCTCAGAAGTGATTTGTATTTCTACTGCCTTTTTTTTCCCTTCTATTTTCTCATCCTTCTACTTTTTAACTTTGCTGTTCATTATTTAATGACATTTCCCATAGCCTCACACATGAAACAGAGCAAAGCCACATTGCTCTAGCTGGAAAAAGACACAACCAAAATGATATAACAAATAAAGCTATTTTTCTACCTTTATGGTGGTATAAAAGGGAAAAGTGACTGGAATTCAACAGCAATTTTAAAGGTGCTGCATTTCAAGAGTTTGCATGACAAACAGACACATCAGGAAATCTGAGTCAGTATCTCACTCTAATAGAGACTCCTCTCTCCATTTCTCAGCAAGGAAGTATTTTATCTATTTGCTTCTCCATTCTATGCATCTCCAACCTTTTTATCAGTTAAAAAGTATCAGTTATTAGTTGTCAGAAGAGATGGATTCTTAAGTATTAAATCTCTACCTTTCTGTATGCTTGCTAAGCTCAATTACCACTGGTCTACTGGATTTAAAAATCAATGAAAACTAACGTATTACAGTATTCTGTTATATAAACAATATGATGAGTTAACAGTCTACATTGAAATTCAAACCTTATAACACATGCTGTTACATATGCAAGTGTGTACCATGTGTTCTTTTTTACAGGGCTGGGAAAGACATGGTTTTTACTGCTATCTGGTCGGACATACTTCTGTAACATTTTTGGAGGCAAAGAAAGCCTGTGAAAGGAGCAATGGTTATTTAACAAGTGTAGGAGACAGGTAGGAAGAGTCCTTTTGATAGACTATGCTTTAAATTTTATAAAATAGTTGAGAACGTTTTGGAAAAAAAGTCAGGATTACAACATGACCTTCAGGAAAAAATAAGAAACACGGTATGCCTTTTCTAACTAAATATGTCCTATATCTGAAAGGAAAGGTTGCTCTGCTTTGTTAGAAGTCTTTTTTTCAGTGTAGCAGCACTTCAGCTGTTAATGAAGTTAGGACATCAGATTAGCTAGTTTAGTGAGGTATTGTCATGTATAAGGTAGACTACAAAGAATAGACTATAAAGGAAACTATATATAAAAGAGATATATATAAAGGAGTCTCCATTTATTCTGTATTGTATAGTTTAGGATGCTGCGAAACGTCAGACTAAGGAAAAACTAGGCTTAATCTCTATCGTCTGACTTTTCTTCTCCCTTCAGATATGAGCAAGCTTACCTGACCAGCCTCGTTGGTCTGAGCCTTGAGAAATACTTTTGGATTGGGCTCTCAGATATGGAAGAACAAGGATCATTCAAGTGGGCTGATGGTGCAGCTGTGCTATACACAAACTGGAATGCAGCAATGCCTGGTACTCTTTGTCATGCACAGTCTCTGACATCTGAATCTATATTTTAGAAGCTGAATCTTCAAGTAATATGCTAGGAAAGAACGACATGCAGTGCAGGGTGATGCTGGAAGTATCCGAGCTGACTCCCAGCGAGCCATTGGAAGCTTAATGCAGCATTAGGCCAAGCTAACATGTATAGATTTTGAAAGCAGAGCTTGAAAGCTCTGTAAATACACTGGCTATGCTCAAGCTGAATTTTCAGTTTCAGCACAGTGCTGGCATAGCTACACTATTGCTACAGAAGACAAGTCGTATGATTTATGCTCATAAACCTGTGTGTTGTGCTTCATTTTACAGTTTATTGTATAGTTAAATATCTACTCTATAGTAGCAGTCAAATCTACCTATTGTGTGAGTAGGAAAAAAAAAAAGAATTCATGATGAATTCTCTGAATATGCACTTTTGGGGACTAGAGAGGGAATCTAACAATTTTATCATAAACTTAAACCTTTATCATAAACTTAATGATGGGGTGACTGAAATGACCTGAAAAGGTCTCACCTTAGACATTGGTGTTCTCTATAAGCAATACTATAATGGTGAGGGTGTTGCAGAAACTTGTAAGCCCCTTGATGGCTTCAGATCACTTCTAGGTGATGGGCTGCCAAATCCTTTCAGTGAGGAAAGAGGGAGGCAGCGGGGTGCTTATGCTCCTATGTTCTAAAGCTTTTCAAGCTTCTAGTCACGAAGGACTCTGCCTGCTGCTTTCCTCTCTTTAAAAGTTCCTTCTTTGAGTGGACATTACACTTCCTATTTCCAAAAGGCTTTTAAAAAAGAATTGCATGAGCTGTAAAGACAGCAGGGGAAACACTTCAAAATACTCTTTATTTTTGTTTTATATCTCACAAAGGGAAGAAAGGAGGTTGTGTTGTCCTGCGGACTGGAAATACAGCGGGACTATGGGATGTCCAGAACTGTGAAGTGAAGGCAAAATTTCTATGCAAAAAATTAGCTGAAAAAATAACTCTTCCTCTTGTCCTCGAAAGAGTTTCAAATTCCAAATGTCCTTTGGGTTGGAGTACAAACAATAGCACTAACTCATGCTTCAAAGTAAGTAGCAATTTTTCCAGCAATCCTCCTCATGAGCCAGGAGTATCAAATAGATAGAAAGTCTACATTTCAGATAACGGCAATTGTAGTAAGTTTTTATATAGATTATTAATGTAAATCAAGTATCAGTATCAGTGATATGTAAAATTAGCCAAGTAGCATATTCTTTAACCCATACTATAGATGCTTGTTTATAATTTATTGTTTTCATATATTGCTTATACAAGACATTTAGTTTTATTTTCAATATTTACAGTATAAACTGTTCTCCTGTAAAATTTATCTATAGATTTTTATGAGAGAAGAAAACCAAAAGAAAACATGGTTTGAGGCTCGAGACTTTTGCAGAGAAATAGGAGGAGACCTGGCTGCCATTAGAAATGAAGAAGAACAAAGATTGTTAGAAAATTTAATAAGGTAAGTAAACATCAAATAATTGATTCTTTGTTGTAACAATGCATTACATAAGAATAAACAAACATTTTCTTTATTCTTTCCTGACATAATTGATTTAAAATCTACATCTGTTTTTAGTCATTCTCACAAGAATTGAAAAATATCCTTCATATGGTTACCAGTTTCTTAATACTCTTTTTGGAGTTCCTTAAGTTGGTCTTTGCAGCAGCACACATTCATATAATTTGTTTCAAAATTTAACTATTCCTTATACCTTTAAGAAAGGTGTTATTTTCTTTTAGAATTTGTAAAATTTAATGCAGCTAAACCCATATATTCTCTTCTTGTGTAATATGGTTTTTTTTCCACTCTAGAAACAAATCCCCAACATTTCAGCCTTTGTGGATGGGTTTACACTGTTTGGATCCTGACGGCGGGCTCTCTTGGAGCGATGGATCCCCAGTGAGTGTTCAACGCTTCCAGTTGCCTTCTGATTTTTTCATTGTTGGAGATGTTCCATGACTGGAAACTCCTTTTCTTGTAAGAGAAGAACAAAAATCAACATTCTATTTCTACTGTAGGTGAATTACAAGTATTCAGAATATTTTTACAATACTCAATTTGAATATTGTGGAGCAATTGGTGAAGATTCCATGCAATGGATTAACAGGCCCTGTGAATACCAGCATGACTGGATTTGTGAAATAAAGGAAGGTAGGCTGCTTTTTTCTAAGCTCACAGTAGAGGTGGTGTGAGCAACTTAAGCTGAATCTCACTACCACAACAAGAAGTTGTCCAAGTTATATACTTTTTTAAAAAGTGGCTGATTTCACAGGGATTTTTGCATAAAGAAGAATGAATCAAAGCATGGGAATAATTTCAGTATATAATACTTCAACTGTTAATTATATACAGTCCTTTTGTTTATACTTTTCTAAGTTTTTCTACTATTTGATAAGTTACATTGAAAGCATACATTATCTACCTACTGAATCATAGAAAATAAGAGGAAAGTCACCTGAAGTGCTCCTCTGGTAAAATCCATCCCTCTGCCCAAAAGCAGATTTTACTAAAATAGCAGCTTTAACTGACAGGAAACTATATTTTCTGTAACTTTTACTTGTAGGGAACTTCTAAATTGGACATTTGAAGAGGAAAGTGAGTGTTACAATTTGTAAAAAAAGATATTTGAAATGTCAATATCCTGCATGAAGTGAAACTTCTATCCTCCCCTCACTGAATGCAAGAGCAAATTAATTACCTAGTTTAATTCAGACAAGACTACCAGCATATTAGAATAATTCTCTGTGTAGGATGACATAGAAAAAAAATGAGATAATAACAGCTTTGCTGTAATGAAAATACAATAATCTACACTTCACCATTTACATACCTTAAGACAGTAGGTGCATTCACATCCTTCTTTCATGTGAGTAGAAGAATTGTCTATTTTTATACCTCTATTTTTTCAAAATGTAGTAACTGTTATGAAATCAGTCCAGTGTTAGAAGAACCAATTGTAGCTTCATATTTTGTTGCATACTTGCAAAATTAACAGACTGTTTTAGTGTGTCCTTTCGGTTTCCTTCACGCAAGCAGTCAGGGTTAATATTTAAAAAGACATTTTTCTAGAAAAGGATCATTTCCAAGCTGGTGATTGACTCAAAATAATCTGATTCTAAGCAAGTCACTAATTTTATTTTGAAAGGTCACTAAAAGGATCATAATACTTCATACTAAAAGAACTTACATCTATTTTTTTCTTTCATTGTTTTAACACCCATACAAGAGGTTATTTTTAAAGGACATATAGCTTTTCATGCAAGCATATCATCTCTTTCATTTAATGTTGTTACATATAAAACAACAGAAACATTACAAGGATCTTCTGTAGAAGAAATTCATTATGGTCAATTTTTCTTAAAAAACTTTATAAGTCTCATCTTTCCGTGTTTAGAGATATGATGCTTCATTATCTTTATTTCAGACTCAATCTCATATCAGAATCTTCATTTAGATTATGTCTAAATAGCAGATTTTTCATTACATCTGATTTTTTTTTGCAAAATAGTTTCATAGAAAAAATATTTTTACCATCAAATGAATACCAATAATATTCAATACCAACAATAAAAATATTTTGAAAATTTTCTTATTCCCATAGAAAAATCTTACTGTAGTGCACAGCAAGTAACACCCATGTAACATATTTTCATTCTTCTATTTTCTTTCAGAAACAAATAATCACTCAGACTAACTGTATTCACCAAATTTAGGCAACACTCAGCATGCAGAGGATGTACTTAACAAAAATGTATAATACAGACACGTAGAGCTGTAACATATCTGTTATTCCTTGAACATACACTCTTTCTCTGCACCAAAAATTTTGAACAAACATATTCTCCACAGAGGGTGCTAAACATAGAAAACGGATTGATACTCATTTCATTTTCACTGACCTTTCAGGAAGCATTTTACATTCTCGATTTTTTTATACAGGGGCAACCTTGAAACCAGAACCTGCAGGCCCTCCTGCCAGTAAGTTTTTGTTCATATTCCCTTCTCCAAAGAGTAATAGTGTTTAACATAAAGCAACTTCATAGGAGATGGATACAGAAAATGGTGATTCCTTTTCTGTGTTGCAGTGTATGAAGTCACTGAAGATGGCTGGGTTATAAAAGGGAACAAACAATATTTTTTCAGCACAGAACGTACCTCCATGGAAAAAGCCAGAAAGTTCTGCAAAGACAATTATGGAGACATTGTTACTATTAAAAATAATGATGAAAGAATGTTTTTGTGGAGATATGTAAGAAGAAATTTTATTATGTCTTTAACTATAGATGGTGTGTATACTCTGCTACATACACTTGTGAACTACAGCAGAAAAAGCTCGCCACATAATACTATTGTTATATCTTATCCACAGTAGATCTAAAAGTTCAGAAAAAAAAGAAAAAAAAAAAGAGAACAGACCTTCTCTTCAGTAAAAAAAAAAAGAACAATTTACCACTTACTAGGGTGGGTATATTTTTCCATATGATAATATAAAGGGAGCTTTGCCCAAGACCAAAGCTATATAAGGGGCAATGAACAGGCAGTTTAAATGAGAGAACTGCCCTCTTCCAGGGACGGCTGCCCCTAGCTCATCGGAACACCTCAAGTTTGGTGCCATGTGCAGGTTTGAAGCCACTGCCAGCTCAGCTTGTCACATCCTGCCCAACCGCACAGTTCTCATTGACATGGATGTAGCCACAGGCCCTCTCTATTCACCACTCTAGTAGACCTTGTGTTTATTACATATGGGGAAGGGGAAGGAAGAGGGAAAGAGAAGAAGGCGAAGGCGAACAGACAGCTTGAGACATTTAGACTTATTTACTCCTAAGCACCAATATATTTATACAAAAGTCTTCCTCCAGTCTTCCTCGCTTTTTAAAAAAGTAAGATCATGAATCAGCTCTAAAGCTTTATTCACAGCAGTAATGCAGCCAAAACTAGGGAAGAAACAGTAAGGATAATGAAGGAAAAGTATGTTATACACCATATTTATATCAATGCTGGTCCTCTCTAGTGACTACACAAGATCCTCTATAATAAGTATTCATCTGTTTTATTTAATGGCACATAAATAATCTTCTCAAATGAGACAACTACAGTGTAAAGGCAAGCAGTAACTGAATGTATATTTTTGTGTGTAGATCTTAAAAAGTGGCAAGCTGGATTCATATCTCATAGGATTAATTCAGGATGTTGATCGGCAGTTCAGGTAGGCAAACAATTATATCAAGATTCACAAAATTCGCTGCAGAAATTTTTTACTATTTATTATTTTTTACTATTTTTACTGAAGGACAACTCTATACAAGGGAGTAAAAGCAGTTTCAGAGCGTTATATTACATGTAGAAATGTGTGTTCTGCCATGGTTTATCTACACTCTAAGATCACGAGAGTTTAAAGACTTTTTTTAATAGGAAATATAGATGCTATGAATACATAAAAACTGATAGAAATGTTTTGTTCTTTGATTTGACGTGCTGCGAATTCAATATCTAAGGCATTTTAATCCCAACAGAAGTACAATTTAGAGACAGATATACTCAGCTGTAAAAATTTTTAGAACTGCAGTATTTTTTTGGAAATTATTGCTATGTTAAAATATATTTTTCTCAACTGTTTGATGAACATTATCTGACCAACAGCTACTGTGTTTCTTCTAACTTTTTTTTTTTTTTTTTCAGTTGGGTAGATGGAAGCCCAGTTCATTATGCAGCTTGGGCACCAGATGAGCCCAACTTTGCAGCTGGTCAAGAAAATTGTGTGGTCTTAAAGAAAGAAGATGGTGAGATGCACAACATTTTAGAAAGTATTTTTATCAATATCAACACATCTGTGGTTGGTTCAGGGGAAAAATTGGTCATGAAAGTGGAATATAAGAAATTACGAGATGAAAGTGGAATATAAGAAATTACGAGTTTCATGGTGAACGCAGGGGAAGACTGAGGCAGTAATTTTTCAGTTTTACAAGGAGTAAGTTCCCTTCAAATCAATGGCAAATTGGTCTTTCAAAAAATAATTATAGTAAGCCAAGGAACAGAATATATAAGGACCTAACATGTATACGGAGCTTTACATATAAATGTGTTTTTACTGATAAAGTGTTGCTTTACACTTGCATTTAAGAGTGTAAGAAAGGTGGATTTTGCATAGAGGATAGGGGATTGCTGTGTAAATCATATCATAAGTCTTCTGCCTCATACAGCCGCTACTCCCACAATGACAGCCAGATTAGGGTCTGGGATGTACGGTGAAGGTGAAGCATGCTTAGTGATAGAGGAGCAATGGCACCTGCTAACATAGCCAGACAGTGGATATATGTCAGTACATTTTCCCACAAATTTCAATTTTCTTCATTGTCTCCTTATCTTAAATATCCAGGCTTGTGGAATGATGTCCACTGTGGATTCTCACATGGCTTTATCTGTGAGAGTCACAGGAGTTTTACAAACACAACACTTGTTCCAACAGTACCCCCACCCTCTGGAGGATGTCCTGAAGATTGGATTTTATTTAAAAATCAGGTATGATAGCATTTATTCATGTAATATGGATCTTTGTGAAGGTATGCAAATCCATACCTTTTGTTTCTCAGTTCTTTTCTGACAGGCATTATCCAAAGTTGAATTAAATCAGTTAGATCAATTTGATCAGTTAGAAAGCTGTTGCAAAATGTTGGTTTTGCAGTTACAGAGTTTTGTTTTTGTGAAAAGTGGTCATCTGAGATACATGGACAAAATAGTTAGTCTGTATCTGCTTAGAGAGGAAAAATTGACTGAATTCAACTAAAAGCACAGTTATGAGCATGCCATTCACCTGAGCTGGAACAAACTACAAATAATGCCTGATTTTTTTAAAAAGACTCAATTCAATGCTTCCCTTACCTCTAAAAGGACAAACTGATGCTATATTAAGTCATGGCTATGGAATATATAGGAAATTGTTACAGTGGTGAAGTTCTAGTTTTGTTAGAGCTGTGAGTTATTTCCCACGAGCTTCAGAGTCTTCTCTAATAGTACTCTATGTCACAGAACAGAGAGTGTAACCACAGACATCCTAGACACACTCAAAATTACACTAATTTGTACAAAAATTTGTGTAATTCAAACCTTAATTCCTTTTGCAATCACTAACAATCCATCTTATTTTGCCCTAGTGCTACAAAATTTTTGGCTCTGCTCATGAGTATTGGTTGACGGCACAGCGAGCTTGCACCAGCCTCGGAGGACACCTGGCCAGCATACCCAACGAGCAAGTCCAAGGTGCAGTACAGCTGCTCTTAGGCCTCAGTGTTTGTTCTGTACACAATGCTCATGTCCTGCAAAGAAGAACATCGCAAAAAGAGCCAATATGTGTATTTCAAAGTATATAAAGCTACGTGGGTTGTACAAACATGGCATAAAACTTCTTTGGAGGAGTTAAAACCAGCTGTCTCAAGCATAATAGTGATGCTAAGGCTTGCTGCCTCCTATCCCACAGAAGTCTTTATGTATGTATGTATGTATTTACTCATTTAGTGGGTATGAATTATCAGCATAGACTAATAAGTCCAGACATGATGTTCACAGTTTTTGATAAAGAGAGAGCAAAGTAAGTCATGACCTGCTTCTGCCAGAAATAGAAACTATCACTGTTTCTCTCGGAAACAACTGCCCTAAATCTGTAAAGTAATTCAGCTGTGGCAATGTCACATGAAGATGCCTTTTCACCTTGACTAAATTCCCAGGTTTCCACTTGCAGTTACAAGTAGCTACCTGTGTAGCTTCCATCACTAAAATAACCCATTCTGACTGTCGAAATAAATGATTCGGTTGATAAAACAATGGTCAGGCAGATATTTTATCTTGCCTCTTTCAGTCTTGCTTAATAGTTGCAAATATTTCCACTCTTTGATTCACAAAGGTCCAAACCCTTGGTTTGCCGTAAATAAACCGGGCATAGTTCCAATCAAATACTAATTAAAATGTATTTATAAGACTTTTAAACCCAAAATACTTAAGGATTTATGTGCTGCTGTATTAACTGCTGACCTGTTAAACTTCCTTTCTATTGCTTTTTCCCAGCTTTTCTTACTTACCAATTGAAGGATGCATCAAATGATCTCTGGATTGGCTTGAATGATATACTCAGTGAACTCAACTTTGTTTGGAGTGATGGAAGTGCTGTTTCCTATACAAACTGGGCTCCAGATTGCCCCAAACTTAAAGAAATTTATTTGTTTGATAGCCTACACCCAGAAGATGGCCACAATCTGCTACAGGTAAACATTCTTTGTAGTTTGCCATCAGTTAAATCAGGAGAACAACATCCCTGAGGGATAGCATGTTTCAAGGATTCAGTCTTACTTTTGGACTTCCAATTAACCAAGTGCAGAAGAGGGCAAGTCCTTACCATGATTTTACTAAAGAATTAGAAAGTATACTGGGACAGGCTGGTGAATAAATAGAAAATGAGGAGAGGAGAGGAGAGGAGAGGAGAGGAGAGGAGAGGAGAGGAGACGAGAGGAGAGGAGAGGAGAGGA